>BJCN01343609.1:0-18328 GCA_018326445.1 Flaveria brownii
GGCCTTTCCGAATCATCGCACGAGTAGGAGAGGTGGCCTATCGATTAGAACTGCCTGATGAGTTAAGTGGAATTCATCCGACATTCAATGTATCTTATCTGAGAAAGTGCTTAGCTGATGAAGATATGATTGTACTATTGGAGGACATCGAGGTGGATGAACGGCTTAATTATGTAGAGCAACCAGTGGCAATCGTTGATCGGAAGTAGAAGAGATTAAGAAATAAAGTGGTTCCAATTGTGCATGTGCAGTGGAAACACCAAAAGGGTACTGAGTCTACATGGGAGACTGAGAAAGAAATGAGACAACATTACCCATAATTGTTTGAAAAGTGACAGGTTTCTGGGATGAAATTTCTTTTAGGGGGGTAGACTTGTAACGCCCGAAATTTTGTCAAATTAAAAGAGAAGAAAACATTAAGAGGGAAAATAAAAAAAAATATCTTGCAAGAAAGGGAAAGGAGCAAACGTGGAGGGGGACAAAGTGTAAAAGGTACAAAACTCAAATATTTATTATTTCTTTGAGTATGGCCGCCCATATTAACCTCCCACCTGCTGCCTTCGACAAACAAAGAAGAAAGAAAAGAAGCAGGAACTTTTCTCTCGATTTGTGAAGAAGAAGAAGATGTTTTCGATCTTGGTAAGCATTTCTTTGTATAATTGGTTCGGTTTTGTTGAGCTTTCAACCATAAAACCGATTTTTATGTGTTCTTTGTGCTTGGATGTTTGTTTGGTTGTGTTTTAGGTGTTTGAACTCTTGGTACCTTCAAGTTTGGTGGAGTTACTTGAAGACTACAGTAGATGAGTTCTAGACCCCGGTTTTTATGTGTTTTAAATATTTTTGGGGCTGAAAATGCATGTTTAAATGGTTTACTCCTATTATATGTATATCTGTATGTGTATATATACTTATGCTCTTGTATTTTATGGTTGTTTATGTGATGTTGTTGCTTAGAATGATAGGAATAAGCTTAGAACAGGTTCATATGTAGATTGGGTTTGAATATAATTCTAGAAAATGCATAACCGTTGGCCATGCGCCCAAATAGGGTCCATGCCCCTAGAAATTTGACTTAGGAGAAACCTAAGTGCTGACCATGCGCCCAAATAGTTCTCATGCGCCTAAGATTTCTGCCAAAATATCCTAAGTACCAGCCCGTGCGCCTGAATAGTGTCCATGTGCCCAAAAGTCACTCATGCGCCCAAAAGTCACTCATGCGCCCAAAAGTCACTCATGCGCCCAAAAGTCACTCATGCGCCCACAAGTCACTCATGCGCCTAAATCTTTCCCATGCGCCCACTGCCTAAAATGCTTAAGTGTTAGTCATGCGCCTGAATAGCACCCCATGTGCCCAAGAATGATTCTCAAATGCCTAAGTGTTGGTTCATGCGCCCACATAGTGTTAATACGCCCAAGCAGGACTCATGCGCCTGCATAGTGCTCATACGCTAGAACACTTAAAAAAATTCTGAAATTTAAGGAGGATCACAACCAATTGAGGGTTGTTAGCTCAACTGTGTGTCATATAGCGTGCGATCTTGGCTAACTCATGAGGGTTCACACACAGGGGGATCAGTCTTGGTGATTGATCCACAAGTATAAAACGGGATCCTTATCCTTGAGTTATCTTGGTAGAAATTCACTTAACCCCGAGACTGAGGTGGCTTTATGCCCAACGATGGGGTATAGTTATGACAGTATCTAGAAATAGTGAAAGAAAATGAAAAGGTACGAAACGAACGAACGCGTACAATATTGAAAGATAATAAGAGTATACTTTGATGTATGTACGATGAATGTTCACGTACGAAAGTAAAGGAAGTATTTTATTGAAAAGCGTATTTTTCATATATAAATCATACAAGGTATTTTAACGCTTTTAAAATTAAAACTCACTCAGCAACGCTGACTTATATGTATTTTCAGTTGGCAGGTAATTGTTGCTGAGGGTGGCACGCGGGTGAAGCTACTTGGCAAATAAGAGACTGGCATCCATCTTCTGCATACATGTTATATTTGTCTTGTAATGTAACTAAATATTATTTTGTAACGTGATAACGATGTATTACTTGGCAAAAGTAATTATTAATGCATGAAGTGGTTTTTGTTAAATTATTCTGCTGCAATGTTTTTACGATATGCTATGAATCTTAATATGTTTTAAATATTATGTGCGATGAATGTCCAACTGTAAGGTCTCCGGGAACGAGGCCTTACAGATTGATAGTCCACAACCGGCGCCAATGTGAAATCGTAGATCGAGAGAAGTAGATATGGTGGTAGAAGGGTGAAAAACGGGGGCGGCCAAGAATATTGACAAAAATCAAAGATCTAGTAGTGATGGGCAGTTGTGGTGGTGGTGATGGGGGTCTTGGTGGTGGTGATGGGTGGCTATGGTGGTGGTGATGGATAGTTGTGATCGAGAGAGAGAGAGAGAGAGAGAGAGAGAGGGAGAGAAAGAGAGAGAGAGAAAGAGAATGTGTGCGTGTTCGTGTGAAAGAGAGAGAGAGAGAGAGAGAGAGAGAGAGAGAGAGAGAGAGAGAGAGAGAGAGATGAACTTGCACCCATACCGCTACTTCCCTCCCCATATGCTCCGCTACTTCCCTCCCCATATGCTCCGCCACCTCCCTTCACACCTGCATCACCACTTTCAATTTCATCTTTATCAGCATCAATTGGGTTTAGCTAACCACTCATCATCAGATAACACATTTTCAACAACCAGCGTATCATCCTCTTTTAAAGTAGTTGTCTTCAAGAATTTATGATTCAACTTTTTATTTTACGTCATGTAGACCAAGTTGTTCATTCTTTCGATGCTCAATCGGTTTCGCTCTTTCTATGGACTTGATTAAACATACTGCAATTATGTTCACAAGCTGAAGCGGAACACATAATTTTTAAGGTTTCGTCTCTTTGTATGAAGTTGACTAAACGTGTCTCCAAAGAACCTCCATATCCAAATAATACCTTTTTTTGTTTATATGCAATTAGTTGATCTTAAATATTCAAATAAACACTGGTATTTTAATGAGGAAGGGACAGAAGGTAAGTATTAGGGGTGAGAAAAATGATGTTGTTGGATGGATACCGTAAGTTTTTATTTATTTATTTATTTAATGTTTAAATATAGTTTAGTCTTTTCAATAAAAATTTTTATAGAGGAGCTAACGGTATTAGTTAAATGGACTCAAATAGAGACAAATAGAACAGCAGAGATTCAAATGGATAAAAAAAAGAAACATTAGGAGACAAATGACAATTTTAAAATAACAGAGATACAAGTAGTTAAAATGAACAAACGTTAGTGATGCGAATTATAATTTACTCTTAATCTAATATGGTTTCGGATAAATGATTTACATATTGGCAAAAGTTGAAAAATAAGATAGGGTACATAACTGAACTTAAAAGGCCTGAATACGAATAAATGATTTGAACATTGGCAAAAGTTGAAAAATAAGATAGGATACATAACTGAACTTACAAGGCCTGAATACAAATTTGAAGAAATATGATAACAATACAAACCTAAAACCATTACAAGACGCCTGCCATCCAAGCATCACCTAATGTCTTCTTTCCCATTTCCCTTCACGCCTTCCATCCCGTTCTCTCCTCTCCATCGTATGCCTCGACTTATTCCCTCGTCGCTGACCAGACCCCTCCAATGCCATTACTAGATCTGCTTCACCAACGCTCCCTGTATCGCCTGAATCAAAATTCTCTTCATAACTACTACCGCCTTCATCACGTGATTGCAGAAGAGTTGGTGTTTGGCGTGACACCGATAGAACAATGGTTGGTGTACCTACTGACATTGAAGAATTAGGGTTTGTTAAATCCGGACCACTTGTTCTCAAGTTGCCTTCGTTTATTGGTCTTCCGTTGTCTCTTTCACGATATCTCTCTCGAGGCCGACTACGTAAAGAATTCAGAAAATTAGAAACTGAACAGAGGACACATCTTTGACCCGTTCACTTATATGGGTCCATCTGGGTAGGTCGAAACTTTGACGGGTCAAACAATAAAAAAATAGCTTAAAATAAAACCGCGCTGAAAATTGAAACCAAAGCATACCTACTATTAGAAGAGAATTCCCTTCTTGACCAGGGCCGAAGCCCTGACTCAGCCTGTTCTAGTTCTCGTTGGAGTTCCCTCTGAAAAAAAATTAAAATAAGTAAGAATACATTATATGATAGTACACCTTAGATTAATTATAGCTATAGCGATGAAACTATTCAGAAAAGGAGGAAATAAAATTTCTTACTTGTGTTCTCCTTTCTTTTTCCATATCAAGATTATGCTGAAGCTCGCTAGTTTTCGCACGCTCAACAGCCAGCAATTTTTGTCTCTCGATTTCATTTTCCATCTCTGCAGCTCTTTCTCTATCAAAACGGGAGATCCTCTTTCAGATTTTTATACTAATGTTCTATAGCAAAATAAACTTATTTAAAACATAATTAAAGGTAACCTGTCAAGTTCTTGAAGGAGCTCTGCTTCACGCAGAGCAATTTCCTCCAAGTATTTTTGACGTGCACGTCTTACAAGCAACTTTTTCTGTCTGCGGGCTATGATTTCTTCTTTCAGCTTCGCTTTCTCACTATCCACATAAAAATATATTAATGATTTCCAACATAAAGATCGATCAACCAAATTAGGGATTAGAGTATTATAGGAAGTGACATGATTTCAAACATACAGAGACTCAATTTCATTCTTGATTTCTTGAAGACGTTTATCTTCCTTCTCATAATCTGAAATGAACAAAATTAGCATAAGTATATGTCGAGGGAAGGTTGTTAATCTTAAATGCTGATTTATGAGAGATTACTTGCTAGAAAAGGAAGCTTTCTCCAATCTGTGAAATCATTAGATGAGTCATGAACAACCTGCTCTTTGTGTATTAAATCCATTTCAATCTCAGCCTCCTGAATTTCCTGTGATCCATTACGATTTGTAACTTATCTAAAAACTCAACAAAAATCTTGTGGTTTGTGAATACAGAACTTACCATAAGTTTTTCATCAGTTTTCTTGGAGAAGATGTCAAAGTATGACTGTACAGAAGTCAAATTTGCAAAGACCTATCGCATATGTTGAATATAATAAGAACAAAAATAGTTTCTAGACTCTCATATTAGTGAATAATGAATCATATTATATTATAGGTTTCAAAACCGTTACTTACCTGAATAAGCGACTCACGTGTACTTCCTAAATCTGAGTCTTCTTGTTTTGGAATATTTGATGTGAGGACTTCCTTCAGAATCTATTAATGCAAGATTAACAAGTTTATATATTTCATTAACATCATTTACACTTTCATTTCAACCATAATAATCCAAATATTTGTAAATAATGATTTGGGTGATACCCCTTTGGCTTCATTCCCTTCAGATTTAAGCTTACAAAGGGCCCGGCAAGCACTTTGAACAAGATCATCATGCTTTCCTATATACAAGTATACAACGGTTGCAACAATCGGTAAAAAGATCAATCTAAACAATATAAACAATCCATTAAGGAATTCAGAATTTACCTGTTTTTGATAGACCCAAAGTTTCAATATTTCTCCAAATACTATGAGGAATCATAGAAACATCCTCAACAGGAGAGTACAAACAGACAGTGGCAATCAGAGCTAATGAAAGTTGCATAAAAGGTCCATCACATGTCTGTTGACCAAGGTTGACTAAACAAGGAAGGAAATTATCAGCTGCACCAAGAACAGATTGCCACTGTGGTCTCCCAGCAAATGGAACACATTTGACTAGAAGCGCCAGTGCACGTGTCCTCAAGAGCGCTGACGTGTCCGATGAAGCCAACGCAATAATTCGATCCCATGTATTTGAAACAATAAAAGATAAAATTGACTCATCACATGAACTATTTTGTTCAACTATTGTTTCACTGTCAGCTTCTTGGCTCACCAGCTGCCCTAAGTGTTTGATTGCAGTGGAACGTTGTTCTGGTTCAATATGACTCATCATTGAGGATAAAAGGTCAATTAAAGGAAGTTGACTTTCTAGAAGACTCTGGATGTTTCCATTAAATAATGATGTTAACCACTTATCTGTCTGTAAACGCCAAGTAACTTTTGGAGCATTATGTGAAAATTTCTTCATTGCTGAACAAAGAGGCCCGACTACTCTATCCAAACCAAAAAAATGAGGCCCGTCAAGTATGCAATCAATAACCGTAGATGCAACCTCCCAACAACTGTGTTCTTGTAAATTTAGAACATTTTCAGCAAGTTGTTCAAGACTCACTTTCCAATGAAAATGATCACTTAAAGAATGTGAAACAGAATCTTTGTCTAACACCGATGATAAACATCTTGAGTACACAAAACATTGTGCTGACATGCTAGTGAGCTTTTTAGCTGGTTGAAAATGAAGCTTCCAGCATAGCTCGATTGTTGGATTAAGCTTGGATAATAGAATCTCCAGATCTTTGGAGAACTCCAAAATCTCTTCAACAGACAACTGATGATGGTTTTGATTCCCGGTGTGACTATGGAAAGCATCAGTTAGGAAAGAAGATTGTAAATTCGAATTTGAATAAATGGGAACAACATCCTCTACTTGTAGTCTTTCAATGAGAAAAGTTTTGCAGCTTTCCATTACTACCTGAAATGCAGAAAGGTAATCATGGAAGGAAGCTGTTGGCTCAAAGGTAGCAAAATCAGCCCAAAATACAAGTGACTGTAATATTTCTTGTTTTCTTTGTAATGAAAAATCAAGAAACACTGAGGCTAAAACAATAATTGTTGGGGCACGGCAATATGTAACTTGATTCTCAGAACAGTTGCTTAGGTTACTAAAGAGCTCACCAAAACACAAAGACTCAAAATCAAGATTTTCGTCTTGAGATGCCTTCTTTAAGGAATAAGAGATGAGTGGTTTCAACAAACTCAAAACCGAATCAAGAAACGCCACATCAGCGTATGAGCTTGTACACAGGGACTGTAGCACTTGTACAACTCTAGGTATTTCAGGCACCATTGCTTCCATATGCTCACTTACAATGGCTTCAAGTATGTATAAAATGATTGCTTTTGCATTCTTTGCAAAAACTCCCTTAATAGAAGGAGATCTTCTAGAAGCTTCCCCTTTTTGAAGGAATGGCCACGAACATAAGTCGGAAAACCAGCATAATAAATCTGGTACAACACTAGAAGGAAAAACTTTTAGTTGCAATCCAACAGCTTCCAATATAGTCTCCCCAAATGCTTTCAATTGTCTCTTTAAATTTGGAAAAAACTGGCTGATTTCAGGGTAAATTACACGAAAAGATTCGTCTTTCTGGTCAAAAATTTCATTGACTACAGTCATTTCATCACTGAAAATCGATATCAAAGTTGTTAATTCAGACAAATCAGAAGCAAGAACAAGTCTTTCCTTTTGATAATGTTTTGCATTACGATTTACGGCCATCCATCCAATATATCTAACCAGCGGAGACGAAGAACAAGAAAAGGAAGAAATTTTCTTCAGCCAAACTGAAGAAGGAACCAGATTACTAAATCGGCCTTCTTCACTGCCACTTGAAGCTACCACCAATCTTTGAAGAAGAATCCAGTGGCGTTCCACCTCATGTACCTTAACCAATTCCAATTTCAAATTCCCTTGATGACAATAAGATACAAGCAAATCATTCAAATATTCAGCAGAATTTAATATGATTTCAATTATTTGTTCAGGAAAACAATAAAGTTTAGTAGCTGACTGTAACAAAAAAGCCAAACTCTGCAACAGAATCTCACGCTTCATGTGCTGTTCTTTAAGCAAAGACTTTATCAAAAACTTGCATAGTAATGCTTGGTTTTGTCGAACTAAAGTGATGGCGTCCATAGATGATGAATCTTGCACTGAAAACTGCATGACATCATCATTTTCATCATCATTTGGAGCTGTTTTCTGATACTTGTAATCCAATTCTGCAGCTTCAAGAAGAATTTCAAGAACTATTTTGTCCCGTTTTTTCTCGACATAAGCTATAGTTTCCAAATTACCATGAGTTTTTTCAAAAATTTTTCTGACTTCTGTGAAACCATACTTGCTCTCATTAATTAGCTTAGGATTCTCTTTAATTGACATCGTAAAAAAGGGATTAACATAACACTCTGCAGCCAATAACAGAGCATCTATAGCAGCATTATGGCCTTCAGGTGTAATAATATCACTTTGTGAATGTAAATCAAATGCCACTTGTCGAAACTCGGAGGCCCACGACTCACAATCTGCATATTTCATAAGATGTAGACACTCTGTATGCAACTGAGTGTACTCAATATCGGTCACTTTTTCCTCAACTAACTGTTTTCCTTCTGCATTGCTTGGATCTGAGGTGGTTTGATCAGGAACATTAGAAACATATGTAAGCACCATGTCCCGTACTTCAGGTGGTGCAAAAAAAGTGCTTACATCATCATAAGTTTCTAGCTTGACATCATCAGTATCATCTTGGTCAGTAACCTTTTTTGCAGGAGCTTCATTAAGAGAAACATCTGGCTGTTGAGGTTTGCCAAGGTCAACATTAGGTGGCAATTGCATGTGAGGCTCCAAAATCGAGAGAAGTACGCTGCAACATAAATAAACATAACAAAAATCTAGGAGATCAAAATTCCAGAAACAAAATAAAAGGTGAGGCTTACATAGGAGCAACTGAACCACGTCTCCATTCAAATTCCAAGGAGGGAAGAATGGCAGATTTTGTTACTGCTGTTTTGATAACATTTAATGCAACAGTGCAACTTTGTTTCTGATTGTCATGAAATGTTGGAGATACGTTTCCAAATGCTATCATGCTCTTTATAGGTGTTAAAGCCGGATCAAGAAAAGGATCCAAAATTTCCAGAAGAAAGAGAATCTGCCGCTTAACATCCTGAACAATAACCATATTTGCATCTTCATAGAGCAAGCTAAACAAAAATAAAAGAATGAACGAAAATATTAACTAACCTTATATTTTGCCATTACATCATCCATATGACCAGATAACGCCAAAATAATGTACTTTAGAGCAGCACGTGCATCGGCTATCGTAAATCGAGCACCCTAAAAAACAATCAGAGATAAATATAAAAAATAGAGTCATTTTACCAATCTGAAAACAAATTTTAGAATATTTTTATGGTTTCTAGAGTTTGACTTACATGAATTACACCCAAAAGGTCCTCGATAAGCTCCACAGCCAAGTCCATCTGCAATTTTCTATAAAGCTTTTTTAATTGAAACTTGAAATTTTCGTAAATCGTAATATGAGCTGAAAATGTATCTATTATAACCTTTGCAATTACTTGACCTATCCATGGTCCAAGCACACTTGTACAGAGATCAATGAGAACACATGCCGCCTTGGACTGCACAACATGTTAAAAATCATAGCAATTTGCTTTCTGTGAGAATGTGGATCTAATTAAATAAATGAAAAGGTAATGGGCCAGAAAAATAACCAACATGTGATGGTGAAAAAGATGACAAGTAGCCAGCACATCCATGAAGAAGTGGACGATACATAGGAGAAGTTGATGTCAACACAACCTGAAAGGAAAATAAAGAAAAAATAAGACATTTTTATTGACATAAACTAGATTAGTGAAAAGAAGGAAAACCTGAGACAATGCATGTTGCACAAAGGGTTGTCTCCATGCCGAGAATGTATCATCAACCTGACCGGAACTGCTAAAATTAGGACGAAGTGCTGAAAGAGGCAATTAAAGTATTTAAAATAACTAAAATAAGTAACAATATTATCTACTATAAGTAGGGATTAGAACCCATCAAGTGTCATGCTTGATTTGATTGTTGTCATACGATTAGTTTGAAACAACATTGGAGATACCCCCACCCCCAAGCTAAAAATATATAAACAAACAAACAAACAAACAAACCCAGTATATCCCACTAAAAATATATAAATATATTAAAGAAAAATCATATCGAAAAGAATTTGGCTAGCACACCTGGTAGTAAACCTTGTATGAGTGGCAACGTGGACAAAAATTCAGAATTGTTTCCAGCCAATTTGCTGCAAAGCAGAGGCTGAAACATAAATAGAGTTATCAAGATGTAATGTGAGTGAGATCAGAGGCATACTACTCTTGAAAAAGTACTTCAATTTTTGTAAGTTTTCTAAAAACAAAATCACCAACCTGGGATGCGCAAGCAAAAAGAACATGTAACATCCCCTCTTCAACAGCCTTAATATCTAAAAGTTGGAGATATTTTAAGTCCCAATGATCATCAGTTACCATAAACTCCTCCCCAAATAAGTTTGAATAATCAGTAGTTTGCAGAGCATTAAATGACTCAGAACTTAGGTCCTTCTCATTAACTGTTGCTTCATGTATATTGGGATGTTCAAGCTTCAGTAAAACCCTAGAAGCCTGAAATGGAGTTTATAGAAAAAAAAATGAAAGTTGTTGCCTTTTTATCACATATGAATTTAGAATATGGACCAATTAGTACCATTCTACAGACAGTTCCCAGATGAGAATCTTTATAAGCTTTCCTTAGCAACAGAAGGATTGCATCAGGGCGGAAAACAGTTGGTGTGGCAGTGTGAGAGAAACTGGATATCGTGCTACGTGATCTCCTTGGCTAAACATGAAAAAGGAGACTGAAACTATTTAGTCAACTGAAAGTAAGCAATGGCTAAAAGTAGAACTTGGACATAAAATGCAAAGACAAGGGGAAATTTCAGGTGTTAACCTCAAAATTAGAGGAAACTGTTAAGGCTGGTGATGGAAGACTGTTCTTAGATGCTTCAATGTCCAGAGCATTACCAGATGATTTGGCAGTTTCCCTGTCATTATTACAATATCAGGAGATAAAGAATGCATGAAAATCATGAGCAAACATTAAATAGTTGAATATAAAAAATTACTAGCCACTAACCTCTCGTTTAGTATGTGAAGAATCGGATAAAAGGGGCCGGAAAGCATAGCAAGAAACCTAAGAGTAGGTTCCGGAGCATCTTGAAAGCTGTTAAGATCTGCCTGTAGAAATTATTTTCATCAAGTCATCCAATTATGAATATAATAATAACACAAAGATGAAGATAATCCCAAAAGAAAAAAGTAATAACAGAAAAATATACCTCAAGTTGTGGAAGAAATGGCATCAACCGGCTCGTCAAGTCTTGAAGAAGCTATATACTGATAGAGTTAGATACAAAAACGCATGCATAAATCATATGTATGTATGTGTGTGTTATTGTTCCACCTGAAGATGAATATCCTCGGCGTCTTGTTTGTGAGAAGTAATGTGAGGCAGTAGATGATTAATAACAGGCTGAAATTCTGGTTCAAGACCAATAACCGGAACACCAATCAACTGCATTATAATAGCAAAATAAAATGCCTAGATTGGATCAACAGCAAAATAAATGAATTGCCTTTTAATTTCATAAAATAAACTAGCACACTACCTGAATGAAGAAAATAGCAATGGGGTTACCCCGGAGACAAGATATTCTGACATAACGACATGGAGTATAGCTCATGGGGTACATCATATCGCGGCGAGGCGCTTCACACCGCGGGCGGGCTTTTATAAACGTCTCTGGCTGCAAAAGAGAAAGGTCAATCAGATTGAACTTTGATTAATTAAAGAAAGAATGCCATTTAACAAACAAGTAAACTAATCATTCATGGACAAAGAAATACTACAATAGTGGGAGTGAAAGGTGCTACCTTGTATCGCAATCCGACTGAAATTTCCCATTCCAACACTGACTTATTGTATATCCTGATGTGTGATAGCAGGCAAGGTTCCTAAATACATACATACATAGATACATACATAGATGAAAGTATGGTTGAGATCAAAGAAAACCCTACTGCTATTGAACAACAGAATGAAGATAGAAAAAGTGAAACTACAAGCACAGGTAAGAAAGTAAGTAAGTAAGTAAGTGAAACGTAAAGGGTCGGTTGAGATGTGGATGTTACATCTAGTTGCAGCAGAATCCATTCTTTGGTGTTGGTGGCGGTGGACCAGTGATTACGGAGGTCAATGTCTAGTACATGTGAAGCCTTCTGCGATGGGGATTCTCGGGAGGTGGCCTTCACTTTGTAAGTCAAGGGTTTCACCCGAGGCTCCAACTCCACTTCATTCATCTCGCAAATCTCCCTTCTTCTCAAACTCCCTCCTTTCTTCAGTCGCCGGAGAGAGGATGTTTTATCGACAGTCTTCTCAGATGTTTTATATTTACATATTTCTCCCTTGGAACTTGCATATATTTCTCAAAGTTAAATATCAGTTTATACTCATGTGTGCGATTTATGTTAGTACTAATCATCCGAAAAAAAATTACATGAGAAACGAGCTATATTGTAAATTGATTAAAAGAAATTTGACCTAATTTGAATGCTTAAGTATAAAATTTTAAAAAAATTCAGGCTACTAAATGTAAATTTGACGTAACTTGAAGTCTTAAGTATAAATTAAAAAAAAATCAACGATTAAATATAAACTTGACATAACTCGAAGTATTAAGTATAAAATTAAAAAATTAATCAGGCTATTAAATATAAATTTGACATAACTCGAAAGCTTGAATATAAAATTTTAAAAAGGTAAAATGAGTAAGTATCAAATTCGAAAAAAAGATAAAAAATAATACTTATATCAAGTAGTATTAAGCTATAAAAATATAAACAATAAATATATATTTTTTAAATTAATTTAAAATATTATAAATAAGACAACACTTTAAATAAATATATATTAATTAATCTATTAATTTGGAGAAATTTTTAAATACAAGTAAATTAGGAATTATTGTATATAGAACTTGTACCTTATATTTAAAAAGTTATATTAAATATCTTAGTTTTTTAGTAAAATTATAAGTGTGTCATCATCCAATCTTTTATATAATAGTATAAATATAGATAATATAGATATAGATTATTACTATCATCATTATTATATAAGTGTTTAGTAATTTTATAGTTAAGTATTCAAATAAGATAGTACTTATTTATTTTTTAATTTATAATAATAATAATAATAATAATAATTATAATATTAATAATAATTATAATATTATTATTATTAAATATTTAGTAATTATATAATTAAGTATTTAAGATGATACTTATTAATAAATTTAAATGTTTATTTAGAATATTATAAATAAAATAATATATGATGTAGTGAAATAAATAATCATACATTATTAAATAATGTATTAATAATATGTTTTAGTAAGAAAAAGTTTATTAAATGAGGAGCAAAATAGGAATAATTGCATAAAACACTTGTATCTAATGCTTAAAAAGTTATATTAGATGTCTTAATTTTTTTATAAAATTACACTTGTGTCCCAAGATTTTGTAACATAGTTTATTAATTTCGATAAAACTGACTTTTTAAATAATTATCTTACTTTTGTTTTTACTAAGTAATTTTTACATATATTTTAAACATATGGTAGCAAATAGATCAAATCCAGATACTTTAAATACAAATTGGGTCACTTGAACCATAACATAGTTTATTAATTTCGATAAAACTAACTTTTTAAATAGTTATCTTACTTTTGTTTTTACTAAGTAATTTTTACATATATTTTAAACATACGTTAGCAAATGATTCAAATCAAGATACTTCAAATACAGAGCTGGTCACTGAACCATAGTCGTGTATATGGATCAATGATCTAAGGGCATAAAATCATCACCAATTCAAGTGTTAAGAAGGGTATTCGCATTACATTTGTTGAGGTGCCCATTTACATAACAAGCTTCTTGGGACCACTCCCAACCATCATACATACATGCTCAACATCCATACATCACCAAGACTATAAAATAATAGGTTAAAGGGATTAAACCTCTACGAAAAAATCTCTCTCTACATTCACTACTATTTTCTATACAAAGGTACTTACTTTCATGTCGAAGTATTATTACTGGAAGATTTTCCTTCTTGTGGTACTTTAGCTAGTGTTGTTTAATTGTATCTATATCAAAAGAGCAATAGGAACAAAGGGACCTGAATTGGTGAAACATAGCTCTAGGAATATCATTCTATTTTGTCAGATTGTGCATTTACATTGGCCCCATTTATGGGACCATCGACATCCATTGAATATCTTCAACACTTAATATTTTCATGGCTAATAATACTTAGAATTTGGTTAGTAAATCCCCATTATCAACATCTGTGGAAGTTGAAGATGGTGATAGAGAGCATGATATGAGCCTACAACCAAGACAGTTGGTTCCTATGTTTGGTATTGAACCATCCCTAGCTTTTCTCCCCCGCTAATAACCACATCTACAAGTCCCTTGCCGCTTCCAGGGTCCTCTGCCTTCATTCCTATTTTATCCAACAATTACCCAGACTACCTCTTTGTCACCCATTACTCCAACCTAACTGTTGCTTCCTATTTTTCAAGCATATGCATCAGTATCGCTTTATCAACCACTAACCCAACCCATATCATACACCTTCATTCTAACATCAACCCCGTACAATCATTCCATAATGGTGAGTACTATGGTAATTAACCTTGTGTTTCCTGACGAAACCATCTTATCAAATGTTGTGAGAAAGAGCTAAAGCAATTGTTATAGCAAACCCTTGATATTTCTGCTGGTAGCCATGTGATATAAAAGGGTTTCTAGTCACATCATTGAGCACTATCTAAAATATACAAGCCATTAAGCCAGTCGCTTATCGCTTAGAAGAAACAAAGTATTGGGGTAGTTGTAACACCTGAAATTTTATTAAAAAATGGTAAAAGAAAATAAAAGGAGACATATGCCATATTTCCATTTAAATAAAAGACAAGGGACTAATAATGGATATTATAAAGAAACCTTATGATATTTATGATCTTGGCTATTTAAGGGTGCAGGGATCGGTGTTTGTCTCTCAACACAAGATTTTCCTCATAAACTCACTAAGTCTCGCTCGTTTGATGATGCAGAATCTCTAACTAACTTGATGATAATATACTAAGTTAATGAACACAAGAAATGGTTTTTCAAGATACTTGTATATATTACTTCTCAACTCAGTATTACAAGACTCTTATAAAGCATACTAAATGAGTTACATTGGGAAACTATATATACTACTATCTATATCAGGTTATACTTAAAAAACCAGCTGGAACTTACATCTAAACAAATACTACATTGCTAGAGGTAAGGTATCTAAGATAAAATACTATCATAGATTAGGTAGTTATGACATGTCCATGACTTACCTTTTTATTACTAACTAAAGTTGGCAACTATACTAACTAATAATGGTAAACAGTGGAATAAAGTATGTTCAACTACATGGGCGTGGGAAAGCGTCATGCAATATATATCAGAGTTGGCAGCATATGTCAATAAGACCATAGTTATGTCCACTGGTACATAGTTAGTTCTTTCGAAACCATTTATACTTCAGAAGAGATAATTTCGTCCGAGACTTCTGCGAGTCTTCATGACTTTGTCCTTTGGAAGACTTTGTCTTAAATCTTCTATGTGTTTTACTTCGAAAGGAGAAGTACTTAGTCCCGAAAGACTGAGTTCTTCCTACGGAAGTTCATCATCCTTAAGCTTCAAAAGATCTTTAACATAACTTCAGAAGTGCATCTTTGTCTTCTGAAGTCTTTATTTAGTTGCACTCAAAATCTTCTAAGTATAGTTTTGTTGCACCAGCCTCATCTGATCCAATAAACACCCCTAGGTTGATGCTACCAAAACTTCATTCCCTTCTTCTTATCAAAACTTTCAACACCAAGGAAAGGAGGTATTTATCAGTCTCCTTGTTCTTTTCTAAAGTGATGCTGAGAAGTTTGTATAAGTCATTGGTAGAGAGATCCAACCTAATCCTATGGATGACATGTACCCTTTGTTGTGGCCCTCTGAAGAGATTTAGTTGATAGGAATTATAGTCATATTCCTATCTAACTACGGAATCTGAAGCAGGATCTTGAACCATTTTAAGGAATAAACTTCCTTTTGTAGTAGCACCCTCTTCTTCTTCCTTTCTTAACTTCAACTCCTCTTCAGTTCTTGCTTTCTTGGTTAGCTCAAAAAGATGAAGGCTGCTTAGGTGATTTCTTATGTGAGCAACTACTTGGGAGTTGGAGGGATAGGAGAATGATTTCTCTGCTAGCTCAGTAATATCAAATCTGCTTAGTGTAGCAGAGATGGTGTGTCAAGTATGTTGACTTCACCATTCTCCCATTCCACAACAAAGTTGTGAGAAGGTTCATCAAACCTCCACTGGACAACTTTCTTCCTAGAAGTGAGGGGCATGTTTAGCAGTTTGTCCCATTTTCTAGTGTCCAGTAAAGTCACCAGTCTTCTTCTCAACTTCTTATCTTCTTCCTTTGAGGGAGTCTTAGTTTATAGCCAAGAGTTTAAGAGCTTGGTCCAGTGTTTCCCAGGGCAGATCTAGGAATGCATCTCTTATGAGGAAACAGGAAGAGCCATTAATGTATCTAAGTCTTATGGACTCTTCCTCACAAGAGATATCGCTCAGGGTTATGCAGTTAATGAGCTTCCTCTTGATCTCCTTGAATTCCTCTAAGGTTAGAGGCTTAGCTAGTTCAGAGGATGGCTTGGGTAATGGTTGGGTTTTAGGTTGTGTTTTGGTCTTAGGATGAGTAGTGGTGGTGGTTGTTGAGAGGTAATGGATAAGGGTGGAGTTAGGGCTGATTAGGTTTAGGGGTGTAAGGTTCAATGGTGGGTTTAGTTTTAATATGGAAGGGAAGAGGTGTAGACTCAGATCTTGTTGGCTGTGGTTTGGGTGTTGGTTTGGGTACATCCTCTATACACCATGAGTTTGATATACCTCCTTCCTTCTTCATAAGCGAATGTCAACTTTGATATCACTGGCATGTCGTTGTAGGGTCTTCTCAGACATGGGACCTACTTACCTGCCTGTGAAGCCGTGACCCCTGAGATAAGCCTTCATCCAGGCTTTGTCTCCCACCTTCTTGGCAGCTGCAAGTTGGGCCTCCTCCTCCCTCTTCTTCTTCTCCTTCAGCTTCTCTCTAGTAGCTTTCTTCCTCTCCTTGTTGATCTGATCTTCTTTTTTATTGAAAAGAAACAAGTTCGTCTCATTTTCATGAGGATTCAACTCCTCTTGAGAATAGCCCCTTGAGCATAAGAAGGCTATCCTCTCCAACCTCTGCCTTTACTCAGCCTCTTCTTTCTTTCTCCTCTTCTCTTCCTCTTCGGCCAACCTTGCTGCTTCCTCCTTCTCCTTTTGCAGTAGGGTTTCCTTCTTCAGTTTCATAATCTCACCAAGTGGGAGTAGGAGCATTTCTTCATTATCCACTCCCAGATTAATGAGCTTGTCTATCACCTCCACTCTTTTTCTATTATTGATAGACTCTTGAGCTGCTACTGCTACCTTGCTGCTTGCAGCCAACAGTTTACAAGTGTCGAGTCTACCTTTCCTTTTTAGCTTCTTCAACCTTTCTTCTTCAAGAATCACTTCAGCAGTCATCTTCCTTTTTCCTTTAGGATCTGAGGAAGATTCAACCTTTAGGGATTCTGACTTGGATGATTCAGGTTAATGAGAGTGGGTTAAGCTTGTGGTGTTGGAGAGAGAGGGATTTTGAGGAAGTTCTCACTGTTTACCTCAAAGGATAGATCAGGATAGCCTCTATGATAAGCAGATCATCAGATAAAGATGGCAATTCAATAATCCCTTCTGCAGCTTGAATTTCTACTTCAAAAGAGATTGGATTATCACTACCTATCCCAACTGATTCAGTTGCTGGCCCATGAGTCCTTATTTCCACTTCGAAGTCAATCTCAGGTTCAATAGGGACCTTAGGTTGACCAAATTCTGTCTTAGCGGTAGGTGGTGCACTCAACCTTTGAAGCCCTTCAGCTCCAAAGTAGGCTATAATAACATTAGGTGAGGGTTGTTCAAGTGAGGAACTTATGAGATGGTTAAGAATCTATGAAGATCAATAAGCATCCTAGGGTCCACTTGAATTGATATAGGAGATGGCTGAGGGAAGATGATTGTAGAGTATTGTTATGTACAAATAAATTGAAGATGGAATTAAGATGGCCAAGGTGGGTTCCTCATGACTTTGACTCTATACATTCTCCCCCTTTTTAGTAGCATCATCTTAAGAAGTAGATGAGTTAGAGGAACAACCTTAAAGAGACTTGAACAAGTACATGCCTAACAAACTTATCAATTTATGTCTCGGATAGTTTGGCCTTAATAATTTCAATCTCAAGTTGCCGAGTGGCAGACCTATTCTCTAAAGTTCTAACCTTGAATTCAAGGTTTGAGACTTTAGAAAGTAGGTACTGAATAGTGAGTTGCGGACTTCCCTCA
>BJCN01343611.1:0-15199 GCA_018326445.1 Flaveria brownii
TTTGATTTGTCTTTCGCGAGCTTTGCCAACCATCATTTTAAATAATACAGGTTCTATTTATATATAATAAAAGGTAATAATAATTATTAATAGTAAATATATATGTATTTATTAACCATAACCTGTTTTTCTTAAATGAAACATAAAAGTTTTCTACTTAAAATTTGTATCTGACGTGGCTGCTGACGTGGGCGAGGGATGGGTCAAATCCCTCGCCTGGAACAATGTGCCCTCGCTGACGTAGGCGAGTGATGGGTCACATCCTCGGCTACTTCGACTACCTCGCTGACATGGCTGCTGACGTGGGCGAGGGATAGGTCAAATCCCTCGCCTGGAACAGTGTGCTCTTACTGACGTGGGCGAGGGATGGGTCACATCTCTCGCCTCGTATGACGGACCTCTCGTTTTTTTATTTTTATTTTCTAAATATGCACTATATACGTGGATGAGATACGAACACTTGAGCGAGGGATATTTAAACAATGTGGACGAGGTATCATGAATTTTCCTCGCACGTGACGAAAGTCAAAGTCAAAAATTCATTTTCATCAAAAGAAATGGTTCGATGGTTATTTTCTCTTATTTCAAATTCTATAATTATTAACTTTTCTAAACTTGATCATGAACCAAAACCCCTACTTGTTCGACCAAAACCCTGCGAGTAGCAGCCCTAATATCCCCCTGTTCTTCATCGATTTTCTTCATTATTCATTCGATTTTGTTTCAAACATCCTTCATCTCAGTCAAACCACTCACAACTCTTGTTTTGCAAGTTACACTCTGCTTCAGAGTAAATTAAATTTCTGTACATATAAATTAATTTCTCATTACGTTTGGTTAACGATGGAGTATCGACGACAATTTGATTATCATGATAACGAAGTTCTTCCACCAGGAGTTTCGGTCTCCAAGTTCGATTTTTCTGTTGAAAATCACTTCAGAGCGATGGATGAGATCTCTATGTGCAGTGGAGGATCAGATTGTGAGTATGAACAAGCGGAGATTCAGAGATTGAGGTCTTCAGTTACTTTTTTACGGTGCGTTTGCTAACTAAGTTGTTGTCTGTGATTGTTGTTCTACTTGCAATGTAGTATAGTTGAATTGTAAATGTGAATAGACTTATTAATTTCTGATGAATTTGTGAATGATGAATTAAACCTAGTGTTAGTTTGTTTGATTCTGCACATAAATTGCTAATGTTTAGAGATGATGTCTGCTATCAGCACAAGATGTTGTTAATTTTGTCCAAAAGGATCAAACTGTGTCTTCTCTTTTCCTCTTTCACTGTGTAGAAAATTGGAAGTTTACCTTGTGTAATTACCTAACAGAATTAAATGCAGTGTATGCTTCCTTTTTTTACAAAGTTTGATTTTAACAACTTCCATTTGCCCATAGGATTGATGAAAGATCTCTTTCTAAGCGAATTGATGACATGTTAGAAGGTAGGACATGGACAAAATTTTCTTGGACTATTGTATGCTACTATACTTATGAAGTTATGCTCAACAGAATTAGCTTCTGAAATTTTATATTTTCTTGATCACTAATGTGATGATGGCATCTGGTTGTTCGTATGATTTACTATACAATAAATTTTCATGTATAAATAATAAAACTAGAGGAAAGTAACTAATTGAAAATAAACAAAATACATATCAGTAGCAATAATGTTCTAAACTACTGCATTTCAGTTTCCATCTCATGATGTTCATGCAATTTTTCTTGGTTTCTTAACTTGAGATTTTGGTATTAACAGTAAATGGAGAGATTTCCGTTATCAATCTCGATCTGTAAGGTTTGCTTGTGAAGATAAAACTTATCAGGATAAGGCCGTCACTGCCCAGATCAATCTGCCTCAGTTTTCCTCAGTAGCTGTTCCCAAGGTACAAATTGTTGTAATTAATTGACTGTTTTAATATACACAACCATTATACATTATATTTAATGTTTCATTCAAAAGCGGCCTTATTAGATTAGGTCTAATATTTATGCAGGATATGTCAGATGGAAACACAAACTCTTCACCATTAAGGTATGTTATCATATGATATTTCTCTCTTTCTCTAGGACACTGCTTCCTCAATTCAGTATTGTATAGTTAGCTATAATATACAAAAAGCCAAAACTAATTTGTTATAATGAGTTTGAAAAATGAAGGATTCAAATAAGAATTTACAGTTTGTTTTTCCCACTTTCTCATGAGCGTTTGTTAACCAGTCATCAGTATACGTGTTTGACAGTTGATGTTTATTCGTTGGTAATTTTAAGATTTTTGAATAAATTTTGTGTGTATGTACTTTAGCTTTATGCTACATGATTGTTGAAGATCTTAACCTTGGAACTTATTCGTATTTGACTAATGGAATCCATAATTTTATATTATTCAATGTTTTAGTTTGTGATTATGTATGGACATGTCTTTTATTTTCTGTAAGTATTACATCTGTTTCCAATGAGGCTTGCACTGGTTACTAATTTTTTTTTTGAACGACCAACGAATATTTTTTTAAGTCCGGTCACCCGGGTAAACCCACTGGCGAAAGGCCACCCACTGGCGAAAGGCCACCCACTCCCACGAACATAGACAGCGCATAGACAGTGGTGACCCGGCTCGCCCACCATTTCAAGGGAAACCCACTACCCAAAGGTCCACTGTGGTAAAACCCTTGGCCCACTTAGAGCATATTGCACCTAGTGAGACTCCAACCCATGACCTCCACTTTGAAAAGTCATAGGGTGCACTGGTTACTAATAGGTGAGTGTTCCTCACACCTTAAATAATCTGTTTTTTCTGGTTGATGAGATGTATTTTAATGTTAACTTCTACTTCTGTTACGTTACGTGATTGAGGCCTTATGTTACATTTTTGAATGTTCTTAAAATACTTGGTATGAGTGTCATAATTTAGGGTTTATTGGAGAATTTCACCTACTCATTGATATATCATTTAGTTTTCCTATAAATTTCATCTTATAACATTTTGCTGCAGCAAAGATATTGTAATGCATGTTGGAGGGCATGTTTGGGCATTGGATTGGTGTCCTAGAGTTCAAAGTTCTACCTTTGACACAAATGTTGAGGTACATATTTAGAAACGCCCTCCCTCCTTCCCTCCTTTCCTTCCTTCTTATGTTCAAATGTTTTCACATGGTGCTTGATTGTTCTTCAACAATGTTTTCACATTATAATTAACTAAAGGCATGAACTGGCTGCTTGTTCTAATATATAACATTATAATAAGAGGTAGGCAATGATTCTCAAATATTATGAATTAACAATTGTAATTTTGTTGTAGCATCACATATTTTGCAAATACATAGGAAAGGTTGTTGATCATTTTTCTGTTATAGAATAGTGAAACGAACATCTTATTGATCTTTTGTTCTTTCTTTTTGTAAATGGGTTCTAGTTCATTGCCATTTCTGCTCATCCTCCAGAGTCTTCATATCACAAAATTGGTGCTCCACTTACCGGAAGAGGTCTCATTCAGATATGGTGTTTGTTGAATAATGGTGTAAAAGACCAAAATTTGATCCCTTTAGTCAAAGCCAAACTAAGGAATTCTTCCACAAATTTTGATTCAACAAAGTTAAAAAGACCCAAAAATTATCCTATAAATGAAATGGATGACAGTGATCAATCAATGCAAGATTCGTCTCTTCAATCTCCTGAAAATGCAAACAATTTACTTCAATTAGTTGCCAAAGAAGAAGCTGATAAATATTTTAAATCTCGTAAGCCACAAAAGCCAAGAAGAAGACCTAGAAAGAAACCAATGAATGTATCTTTAAATAATTTCGAAGGTAGCAATAAACATATTCAATCACTTACTGAATTTAATAATAGGTCACCTAAAAAAAGCTCACAACCTCTTGCTGTTGAATATCCTGATAAAGTTATGCTTTTGACCCCTGAAATCTTGACCAAGGAGGAAGTCACCAAAAAGGAATATAAAGTCTATACTCGAAGGCCAAAAGACTTCAGTAAAGACTACACAGCAAAGTCCACATGGACATCTTTAAACTCAAAATTAACAAAATGCCAAACATGGAGAAATAGTCAAGTAAATGGTGCTGATTTACATATTTTATCTCAAAATTGTGAAAGTCCTGTTGGCCAAGATGTTGCTATGCCTAGACTTGTAATGGGCCTGGCCCACAATGGAAAAGTTGCGTGGGATGTGAAATGGAGACCTTCTGATTCCTGCATTTTTTCCAAACACATAATGGGCTACCTTGCTGTCTTGCTTGGGAATGGTTCTCTTGAAGTGTGAGATTATTAATTTTTATAATGATGAGTCAATATGTAATTATAAGTTATATTCTTTTTTATATTTTTTCTTCATTATGATACTTTTTATGCAGGTGGGAAGTACCTCATCCTCATGTTATTAAAGCTATATTTTCTTCTTGTGAATTGGAAGGTACCGATCCTCGCTTTCTTAAATTGAAGCCAGTTTTCATATGTTCAAAGTTGAAATGTGGTGATAGACAAAGGTAATAGCTTTATACTTTTTATGCAATTGTCGTTATATATTGCAGTATCAAGTTATATTCTAATTTCTATAATCTATTTTGTAGAATTGTGATGGTATATATGAACGCATTAGATCTTACATTGTATCTGTTATTTTTACTAGTAAATCTTCTTTAACATTCGTACTTTGTCTTGAACATTCTTTTTCAATATATTATTTTTATACAGTATTCCCCTGACACTGGAGTGGTCAGCATCAGCTCCTCATGATCTCATTCTGGCTGGTTGTCATGATGGACTGGTAAACTGAATTTTATATAACATCCAAATGATGTGTATTTAAATCATCCCCTAAGACATCTGTATGCATTCAGGTTGCCCTTTGGAAATTCTCTGCAGATGGTCTATCTAAAGGTACTCTTTTATGTTTTCACTTGCCATATTTTAAATTCTTACCGTGGTTTATAACTAGGTTTGGGATTGTTGGACTCAACTGGATAGAGCGAGCACATTGACAACCGGGGATGTGACCAACTCCTGGACACGACTGCTATCTATCATATTGATCGAAAACCACACAAAAACAATAACCCTACACCTCTAGTTATACTAATAAAACTTGCTCACCAAGCTAATCTATTCCTAACTGACTCAATCTTCTATTTTCTATTGAGATATACACACCATACAAATAATAAAACAATACCGAATAAACAAATAAAGACTTTCCTAAAAACTTTAAGAATATCTTGAGTCCTTGACCAAATTTTTTCAGTCAAGATTAACCCTGTAGGGATTTTTTTACACGTGGTTATTGTGATTTGTGACCAATATTGTGATTTTTAATAGTTAAATTCAGTTTTGTGCCGTTTTTGCAGATACTAGACCTTTGCTTTGCTTCAGTGCAGATACTGGTCCTATACGGGCCCTTAAGTGGGCCCCTGTGGCCAGGTCAGAGTCTTAGAATAAATTTGTTTTTTACTTGTGATTTATCTGTCTGGTAAGAAAATTAAAATACATAAAAGCTTTTGTTAATATCTTCAGTAATCCTGAGAGTGCAAATACAGTTGTAACTGCAGGACATAAAGGTCTAAAGTTTTGGGATATACGGTAAATATCCAACTAATCATATTTATATTTGCTTATGCACATACCAAGCTTCGATTGTGGGATAATTATCTAACTAAACATCTTTAAATTCTCATTTTCTTTATTTGCAGTGACCCTTTTCACCCTCTTTGGGATGTACCTGTTCAAAAAATTATAAATAGTTTAGATTGGGTGTCAAATCCAAGGTACCATGGGACCGTTTGTAATTTTCTTCATGTTATCTTTTGTTTTATTAATTTTATATTTGTTTTTGGTTACAGTTGTGTTGTTTTATCTTTTGATGACGGGGAAATAAAAATAGTCAGCTTATTGAAGGCTGCTTGTGACATCCCTGTTACTGGTATGCCATGTAATAAGACACAAGATCATGGATCGTATTGTTATTATTGTTCATCATCTTCAATTTGGAGTGTCCAAGTATCTAGATTAACTGGTAATTTCCTTCACGTGGAATGTTTAACGCATTTATATGAAAACAGGAGAATCTGGGCTATATATTAGTTTGATTGACAGGTAAAATATAAAAAGTAATAAATGGGTCCAATGGGTTAAAGGGGTCACGATTCAAAACACTAACGTGTATTTGAATGCCTAAGTTTTACACAAATTGTTTCATTTATGATAAGTTATGTTATTATTTGAACATGGATTGCAGGCATGGTTGCATATTGCTGTTCAGATGGTAAAGTTATTCATTTCCAGGTGCACTTTTAACATTTTATATTGTCATTTGATAATTTCCATTTTAGACATAATTCATATGCATCATTATACACGTTTCATTCTGGTAAAACAACCAGTCTTATATCTACAAGCATGATCATCAGCTTACAAACAAAGCAGTGGAGAAAGATCCTCGAAGAAACTCTGAACCTCATTATCTTTGTGGGTCCCTAACAGAGGAGGATTCAACTCTTACTTTGTTATCTCCGCTGCCAAACGTCCCATTTCCAATGAAGAAATCTTCCAATGAATGGAGTGATATCCCCAGATCCAGACGTGGTGTTGTTTCAAAGTCAAATCAAGAAAAGAGAGCCAAGGATCAAATCTCAAAACGCAAAACACCACATAAGCAACCATCAGGTTCATCTCTCTCTCTCTCTCTCTCTATATATATATATATAGGGTTAGGATCATTTATTAACTTGTACATATCTTAAGAACCGTGAGAAATAACATCCATAGGTCATATTTGAATTCAACCATGTATATCTGCGTGTATCTCAGGGTCGGGTTTTTGTTGTCTAATGATATAGGTCAAAACTTTAGTTCAGAAGGCACATTGGTGGTAGCACAAAAGACCGATACCCCACGACAAACCCAAACCAACCAAGCATTAGTGTGCATAGATAATGACAATCAGAGTGAAGAAGATAATGAGAATGAAGTTCTTCCTCCCAAAATTGTTGCAATCCATCGTGTAAGATGGAACATGAATAAAGGTAGTGAGAGATTGCTATGTTATGGAGGTGCTGCAGGAATCGTACGTTGTCAAGAAATTAGATGATTCCGAACGTTTGTTAAAAACCTAGATTTCATGAATAGTAGGCAGTTTTGTCTGGTACTCAGGTACTCGCAACTGATACACCACCGCCAGCGATAACGTATTTAAAAGTTTTGTCCACCATTGATTATGAAGATGGTGATAAAGTTCTGATCATTTTTCAATAGTATAGGAGACGATCAACAAACATGTATGTGAATTATGAAAAATATGAAGGTTATATGCAAGGTTGTGTGCGTATCATGTGCATGATTATCTAAAACCACATATATTAATACCATCCTTTTACTATGTTATTTGTCTTGATAAAAACAATTTATTTTGGTCATACTTCTTATTAGCTCATGCATCTCGTGTGCCAACTTAAAACAACCAAGGTAAAAACCTAGTTCTCAGAGGCGTCTCTACAGTATAAAGCAACTAAAGAAACCGTTTTAGGCCCTCAAAATTTAAAGGCCTCAAAATTTCAGAAATAACATATGTTTTTAGAGATAAATGAGAAGGATAACAAAATTATCTAAGGATAACAAAATTCTTGAAGGTTTATCAAGGTCAACATACAAAACTTGGTTCATCGAGGTTGACTTACAAAACTTGTTCACTAAAAGTTAATTGAGTGTTTAATTTTGATGGTTTTTTATGTTCATCAATTCTAAATTCTCTTTTACAATTAATCATCTGATCTACTAACTATTATTGTATGATCTTGATTCATACTTAATTGCTTTAATCTATCCTTTTTCTTTTGCTTATGTAATTTATTGTTGTCTATTTTGATTTTAATCTACATCTGCAATTGCTTTTTCTCTTTACTTTAATTAATTGTTACTTGTTTATCATTTAATATGCTCTTTTTTGATGTTTAAGTTAATTAAGTTGTTTTCCGCCCTATGTTGTTTTCTGCCACACAATAACCAATTTTGTTTATGTCGTCGGTTTGAGGCAAAAGTCTTTAGGATTAACATATAGGTGAGGGCCTCAAAATTTTATTTCGCTTTAGGCCTCCAGAAATGTTTGAGCCGACCTTACCAGTCCTATAAAGCTAGAAAATTCAGGGTTTTCTACGTTGAGGTGGTTGTAACAAGTTACGTAGACCTAATTTTTACGGATGTCATAGTGTATAATATTATATTATGTAGCATTAATATACAGTGGAGATGTTTACATCATCTCAGCTTATAATCTTATGTAAAATGACAGAGAATGAAATAAATATGATTTTTTACATAAAAACCTAAATTGGAATTGAAGTTAAAAGTTTATTCATGTCATTAGTGTATTC
This sequence comes from Flaveria brownii, assembly GCA_018326445.1. Taxonomy (NCBI): domain Eukaryota; kingdom Viridiplantae; phylum Streptophyta; class Magnoliopsida; order Asterales; family Asteraceae; genus Flaveria; species Flaveria brownii. The sequence continues at coordinate 8,373 of BJCN01343611.1, forward strand.
TTTAATAATTATACCATTGAAGATATATTCTCAATTTTCAGTGTGTTTAATATCAATAAAAGATATATTTTTTTTAAATTTGTATTATTTGTTTATACTAATAAATATGTAAAATTATCTTAGACTTAGTTTTTGTAATACTTAGTTACATAAAGCAGATTATACACTACTTCTTAACCATGGACCCAATAATTGAGGGTTCACAAATGGCTTAAGGCTGAAAACGGTTTTCTATCTTTTAAATTACATAAAAACAAAGTATAGTTTTATTATCAGATCTAAGAAACAAAAGAAATAACTTTATCTTTTACTCGAGAACACTTATAAATAATCATCGACAGAAACTTAAACATCAGGTTATCTAAGTACAAATACTTAGCGATTAACATAATAATATATGAGTTTGTTTAGTTTGTGTGTTTGAGAGATCAACTTCACATCCTCAAATTTTCTTAATGGTGGGTGAACAAGGTTGTGTATATAAGGGTAACAATTGTATTAAATTGTAATTGAATATTTATTTCAAAGCCTCTTAGGTATCACATAGATGTATAACGTGTTATTTAAATAATTAAAAAAAAAACTATTACTACATTTTATTATTCTGCTCCAGTAAAATAATAGAAGTAACTTATTGTATTTGTTTAGTTTATGTAAACTGATGAAAACATTGTGATTTCTCTCTGATGAAAACATTACGTAAATCTCTTTTAAAGTCATTAGAAGAGTGACAATTAGTTTATAGACCCTTTACATGTCAAAAGTTGACTTTTGGCCAACCCAACACTCATTAACCCACGACTTTGCAAACAAAAGCATCACTTTCAGAATGTTCACAGGGCACGTGCTATAATCATTCTTGAATAACGATAGACTTAGTTTATAATGTTAAGGATGCAATGATTTATATAGCAATAACAATCATTTTATGGTATGAATATCAATGAATATGTTATCATATCTCTATTATTATATATATTTTTTGAGAAGGTTAGTTATTATTTTCATCTTGTTGCTATGAAAATCATGTGATTGGACTTTGGTTGTTGATATCCAACCTTGAATGAAGGTGCAGGGCCGTCTAAGACTCGAGGAATTGTCGGGGAAGCAACCTTTGGGCTCGTCTCACTCTCATCACATAGAGATTTTGAAGGTTTCTCATGTGTCATGGTTTAAACGTTAAAATATTAATAAAACGTATTGAATGTCTTCGTCCTAGAGAGTAACTAAAGTACTACACATTTTGTAAACAAACGAAACAAACAAAATATTACGTAAACCCCACCCATTACATCCAACAACATCTTTTTAGCAAATGATGTTTTCCATAGTTTCGACCTCTCTAATACGATCCTTCCAATGAGGATGACAAATAAGCCAAGGTGGCACTTAAGGGCACTCATTATGGTCTTATTTTATTTTTTACTTTTAAAATTGTCTAAATTCATGTGTTTGAATATGTTTTAGATTTGAAAAACTTTTCACTTAAAAAAGCTTCATTTAGACTTTGAACCCAATTATATAAAAATTACAACTATATAAGACTAGTCTTTTATAAAAACAAAATGATAAAAATAAACTCATTTTATAACGAATATATTGATAAGTTATTATTTTAAGTAATTATTTTCTTCCATTTGAACATGTGTTAGGAGTTGCATGAGTAGTAGGTGACATGCCTTCTCTTTCAATTTTGACTTGGGTTTTTCAAAAAGAAAAAAAAAACTCATCTAACGAAAAACACATCAAATTCACGGTCAAAAGTCATGACATATGCGATGAAACTAACTTTTTAAGTTTTATAATTTTAAACTGACCTATAAACATTCAGTCTAAAGTACGACCGTAACGTAATATTTGATTTTTACGGTAACCAAAGCTTATGGAAACAAAATAACTAAGGTCAACTTCGTTTGAAATCTTTAGGTGATGCATTAAATTTATTATTCTCAAACTACGTACTTAATTTATGAGCATTTATACACTAGATGAATTAACTCACATCACGAGAATATTATGATTTGTTTCGAAAATAAAAAATTTAAATCACCTGATGTAGATACTAACATGTTGAGGGGCCAAAACGTCAACATCAAATACTGTCGTCATACGCCTACATACATCACCTCCATTTATCTCCACAAGATGCTCTGTACCCCAACCTAGGGTTCCAATTTCTGCTCACTGATTGAACCCTAGATCCCTAAATCCACATTTATTCATCTTCATATGAGATCGATTATACTACCATTGATCCAATTTATGTTCAGATGTTGAATTTTATCCAGCTTCCCAATTGAAATCTCCGCTTTCGATTTCGCAATGCTCATTTCCGTTTCATATACGTCGTAAGTTGTAATTTGTATGCGAGATTGTGTTTTTTGAAGCTGCAGATGCTAATTTGAAATCTCTGTGTGTGATTTTTAGTTCAATGGTAACTTTACTCTCTTCATTTTGTGGTGTGTGTGTTGGATGATATGGTGAAGCAGATGATCTTCAGAGATACTAGATCTCTTCCGTGGTATTCACAGCTAGTAAGTTATTTGAAATAATTTATATTTCGGAGTTATAGTGAATCATATGGAAATGTTGTTTCAAGTTTTGTTATTGTTTGTAGTATGTTAGATCACACATTTTACTGCATATTTGTCGATTTGTAGCGTATTTGCTTTGATTGGTTATGTTGGTGAATGATCTGCATTTCTGCAATTTGTTCATAGACTCATGATTGATTGTATTTATTAAGGCCTTTGGGATTCACACCAATTTGGAAATCTGCAATATCAGTAATCAAAACCTAGATAGTAAACTATGATGGTAATCCACAAAACAGTATTGTCTGATGTCTTACATAATACCTTTCAATGATACACACATTTCAAATTTCATCTTGCTTTTTCAGTTATAGTGTTAAAAAGTGATAGAGTAACTTTCCAGCGCTTATTCATCTCAAAGGATTGATTTGAAGCATAAGTGGTGGTTGAAATATATAAGAAATAATGTTAGTATATTGTGTAGGCACATGAGAACTAAAATTCTGGTACTATGTTATCTTGCTGCACAAATGTTTTGGTATACTAGTATCATTGTTCCACTGATGCGATTACTCGGAAAAAAGATTGAAAATATCTCCTTTAAGTTGATAAAAGCTGATTAATGAAAATAAGTTGATAAAAGTCAATTAATTATCAGTTAAACTTTTGAGCAGTGCTAATACACTATACGCTTAATGATCATGATACAAACAAGAAAAATGACTTGGCTAATTTTGCTTTGCATCATTGCAGGATTCATCCCGCTTCTGTTTTGCCTACAAAGTAATCTTATGTTCTGATCTGGATTCTGGTCTGTAGCCCATGGTTGAAGGCTAAGGCATGTATGTATTTTGTAATTTTACCAACCATTTCAATCATCCTCAAAGTTATAGCTACTGAAGGATACATACGTGCTTGGACCATATAATCGTCAAATTAAGTAAAACGTTATAATAAATGGGTTCACCCTATGGTACCCATGAGATTGTTGAGTTGAAAGATGAACCCAACTTGAGTGATTTCTCCAATGGGAGAAAGAAGACGACTCAAGGGTGCTGTAGATATCTGGAAAATGACATCAATAAGCTATTTGAGGGTATTAATATTAGAACTTCATTCAATGGTTCAAGTTTCTCTGATGAAACGGGCGGGCCCTCACCAAAGAAAAACCCCTCAAAGAAACCAATGAGAATGAGTTTATCCTCTTCGTCAGGAATCGGGTATTCCGAGCCTGTTTCTTTGAAACAAGCTTTAAGGGGGTTATGCATTTCTCAAGCTTCAAAATTGGCTGCCATGAAACGCTTATCAATGCCATATAGCAACAGTGCTCAATCTACCCCGCGATTTCATCTTGAAAAGTCAACAAAAAGTGTTGATCTCTTAAAGGAAATTTTACGTGCACCAGAATCAGATAGTCAAGCTTCTAGTGAACCAGTGAAAGAAAAGAAAGTAATTTCAATTCACCCTGAAGCTTTAATGGGGATGGTCAGTTCTTAAGTAAATCAAGTAAATAATTGTGACAAGAATAATTAAACATCAAATAAGCCACCAGCAAAGTCACGTCATAAAGGAAGGCTGATAAAAACTTCACCACGTGTAGTCAAGACGGTAATTCGGACGAAGACCCATGTGAAGAAAAAGTTAAAACAGGAGTTGAATTCCATTACTACTACTTCTAATGCATCAGTTGTGAATTCCCAATTGATATGCCAAAAATGCAATTGTGCTATAAAAGATGCGAAAGTTGAGCCCAATAAAGACCCTCACCAGTGGCTTATGATTATCTGGAAGTGTTCCCTGAAGACCTACAGGGAATCCCTCCAAATCGACAGGCTGAGTTCCAGATAGATCTACTGCCTGGTGCTGCACCAGTAGCCAAGGCACCGTACCGACTCGCCCCTCCTGAGATGAAGGAACTAATGCTACAAATCCAAGAGCTACTTGACAAGGGATTTATACGGCCAAGTGTTTCTCCATGTGGTGCCCCAGTACTATTCGTGAAGAAGAAGGATGGAACCATACGCATGTGCATTGATTACAGGGAGCTAAACAAACTGACAATAAAGAACCGATACCCTCTTCCGAGAATAGATGACCTATTCGATCAACTACCGGGAGCAAGTTATTTTTACAAAATAGATTTAAGGTCAGGGTACCATCAGCTAAAGATAAGAGAAGATGACATACCTAAAACGGCCTTTAGAACTAGATATGTACATTATGAGTATCTTGTCATGCCCTTTGGGCTGACTAACGCACCAGTGGCGTTTATGGATCTCATGAACCGTGTATGCCGCCCATATCTTGACAAGTTTGTAATTGTGTTTATCGACGACATCCTGATCTACTCCCGTAGTAAGGAAGAGCACGAGAAGCACCTCAGGCTGATTCTAGAGTTACTCAAGAATAAGAAATTATATGCCAAGTTATCCAAATCTGAATTTTGGATACAAGAGATCCAATTGCTAGGGCATCTACTAAATGAGAATAGGATTCAAGTTGACCCTTCTAAGATTGAGGCTATTAAGAACTGGAAAATTCCTGAAACCCCCACCGAGATAAGGCAATTCCTTGGACTGGCCGGATACTACAGAAGGTTTATCAAGGACTTCTCGCACATTGTGCAACCATCGACTCCTTTGACTAAGAAGAATACAACATTTGTGTGGGAACGAGAGCAGAATGAAGCGTTTGAAACACTCAAGGAGAAACTATGTAGTGCACCAATCCTCGCCCTCCGAGAAGGAGTTGAAGATTTTGTAGTCTATTGTGACGCCTCGCGGCAAGGACTAGGATGCGCACTAATGCAGCGCAACAATGTAATTGCTTATGCATCAAGACTACTGAATGATCATAAGAAGAACTACACAACGCACGATCTAGAATTGGGTGCCGTGGTATTTGCTCTCAAAATATGGAGGCACTATCTCTATGGCACGAAGTGCATTATCTACACTGACCATAGAAGTTTGCAACATATTCTGGATCAGAAGATGCTAAACATGCACCAGAGAAGATAGGTTGAGCTATTGAATGATTACGAATACAAAATCCGCTACCATCCCTGCAAGGCCAATGTAGTAGCAGATGCCTTGAGCAGGAAAGAAAGAGAAAAACCTCTTGGCGTCCGTGCCTTATGGATGAGTGTGTACACCGACCTTATCGTAAGGCTGAAAGAAGCTCAAGGCACAGCGTTAAAGGAAGATAAATTAGCAGAGGAAATGTTTATAGGAATGGAGAAGCGATTAGAGATGAGTAACGATGGTATATATAAATATGAAGGGAGAACGTGGGTACCGAAGTATGGGGGAATTAGAGAGGTAATCCTCGACGAAGCCCAAAAATCTAAGTACTCGATTCACCCCGGAAGTGACAAAAAGTACTAGGATCTAAAGGTACTATTCTGGTGGCCCGGAATCAAGAAATCAATTGCTCTTTATGTCGGGAAGTGTCTGACGTGCGGTATGGTAAAAGCTGAAAATCAAAAACCATCAGGAACGTTGCAACAGCCCGAAATTCCAGAATGGAAATGGGATAATGTCATGATGGATTTTGTTACAAAGTTACCCAGAATGTTTAGAGGTCATGATGCTATTTGGGTAATAGTGGATAGGCTAACTAAATCAGCTCACTTCTTAACGATTCGAGAAGGCTACAACCTGATAAAGCTGGCTCAACTGTACATCGATGAAATAGTGACCAGGCATGGTGTACCTCTGTCAATCATCTCTGATTGTGATAGTCGCTTCACTTCTCGTTTCTGGAAATCACTCCAGCAGGCTCAAGGAACGCGTCTGGATTTAAGCACTACATACCACCCACAAACTAACAGTCAGAGTGAAAGAAGCATTCAAACTTTGGAAGATATGTTGAGAGCTTAGGTGATTGACTTTTGGTGGGAACTGGGACAACCATCTTCCTTTGGTGGAGTTTTCCTATAGTAACAGTTACCACGCAAGTATAAAGGCAGCTCCGTACGAGGCCCTATATGGTAGGAAATGCCGATAAACAATGAGTTGGAATGAGATCGGTGATTGCCAAGTAATGGGACCAGACATCGTGTTGGAGACCACCGATAAGATATTCAAAATCAAGGAGCGTTTAAGAGCAGCCAGAGACCGTTAGAAGAAATACACTGACAGAAGACGAAAACCATTAGAATTTCAAGTGGGTGACAGAGTAATGCTGAAAGTAGCACTATGGAAGGGAACTGTGAGGTTTGGAAAGAAAGGAAAGTTAAGCCCGAGGTACATTGGACCATTTGAGATACTAGCAAGGATTGGCCCCGTGGCA
>BJCN01343614.1:1750-21686 GCA_018326445.1 Flaveria brownii
GTCAGTGAACTACAGAGATATGATTCAAGCAATTAGACAGACAAGACTTGTGCATGCCATGACATTCAGACGAGACATCTATGAAGATCACATTGTCCAGTTTTGGACCAATGCACACCTTGATGAGATTGATGATCAGCAAGTAATTATATCTACTGTGCATAACCAAGATATCATCCTCTCTGAATAGGTGATCAGAAGGGTATTGCAATTAGGTGAAGAAGATGCTCAAGGCCCAATTAAGTTTGATGAACACTATGTGCTTCATGTGTTCAGGCAAATAGGATATACAGGAACCATAGAGAGAAAGCAGATCAAAAAGGCAAACATGCGTGCACAGTTCATGTTCTTGATGCACACTTATCAGAAAACCATGACAAACAAAAAGACAGAATGGGATGCAACGTCCCTAAGGGCATCATGTGCATTAGTAAGTATCATTGCAAGAAGGCCATTTAACTTTGCTTCTCAAATTCTAAATGGCGTTGTCTACAACATGACAGAAGTGAGAAATAGATTTCTGATGTTTCCAAGATTTCTGCAGGTGATCCTAGATGACTTATTGCCCAACATCCCAAGAGAAGGAGCCATTTTACAGCCTGTTCATCTTAATGAGTATGTATTCAACAGGATAAGATCTAACGTCTATCAAGGGGATGAGGTGCCTATGCCTCCTCATATGATTGATCATGACATCCCTATTCCTGAGGAATTTCTTAGAATTCTAGGACAAAATGAACCATACATGTTATTTCAACAAGCCAATCAACCAGCCCCTATCATTCAACCATCCCCTATCATTCAACCATCCCTAATCATTCAACCACCACCAACCATACAGCCTGAACCAATAGAACAACCACCAGTCATCTAAGCTCAAAACATACAGCCTGGTCAACCAATATCACTACAACAACCTCTAAGCCCACAACCATTCAGCCCTCAATCATTTAGTCCTCAACAAACACATTTTCCATCTCCACCACACAACCCAAACCTATCTTATCAGCAAAAACTTTCATCTATACTGAGAAATATAGATTCATTACTTGCACAACAAACAGATGAACATGAAGATGTTGGAACTTCATCTCATAAGCTTGAATCTGAACAAGCAACTACTGTTGCTGAGTTTGTTGAATCAAGCAGTGAGATGCTCACCGAAGAGGATATTGAGCACTCCAACGTCTTTCTATTCACTGTGTATAACAAACTCATTGAAAGATCAAATCGAAGAACCAAGATGTTAAAAGAAAGACTCAAAGAAAAAGATAAGAAGATTGAAAAGCTAGATTCAGATCATAAAGCTCAAAAGCTGATTGTGAAGGTTGTGGAGCAACATCTGAATCAAACCAAGAATAAATTAAAGGAGAAAAATAATGAACTCCTTATTGCCAAAGCTAAGATTGACTACTAGGGCAATCAATCAATAGCTAAAGAATAAGATATTGATGAATTGAAAAAGATCATAGAAGCTCAAGCTAAAGAAATTCAAAGATTGAACAGAGAGATTGAATACAATGACACTCAGCTGAATGAGGAAGAACATTCAGCAGATCTTAGTGAAGATCTGAGTGAGTATGAGAAATCAGCTAGTGAACCTGAAACAAGTCAATAAAAAATTGAGCAACAAAATTAGCACTAAACATTCCTGAAGAATCATACTCAATGGATCAGTTGTTTAGTGCTGCAATTCCTTGTGAGGACATACATTTCTCACCCATCTTGAGACAACACTTTCATACTCCTTATCTAATTTCTCAAGAAACAAGTAGTATTCTTCATGATCCTTTGACAGATAAATAAAAGGAATTGATTAAGCAATTCAGTGAAGCTTTAAAAGATTCATCAAAAGATCAAGCATCATCATCATCTGAAACTCCTTTCAGAACTTATGAAAGGAAAAGAAAGAGATCTTATTTACCCTCTTTACTCAAAGGAAAACAAATTGAGGGTGAACAGGAAAAACTAGTATCTCCTCCATTAAAGCTTGTAAAAGTGAAGTCTGAACCTGTTGAGTTAGATGCTCCTCAATCATCATTTAAAGCATCTATACTAGAAGAATGGGAGATAGACCAATATGGTGAACAACAACAAATTCCCATTATTATCCTAAGTGATTCTGGTGAGAAAGAAGAAGAAAGGGATGATCATGAAATAATGCAAAACATTCAAGAGCTCTTTATAGATGGTCCTTAAACCTTAATGGGGATAGAGCTAACCACCATATGATTCCCTTATGATTCATTCATTCATCTTAACATGTCTGAGGTTAAAGACTCGCTCAAAGACTTTCAAGAAGTCATGAAAAATGAATAAGAGCAAACATACAAGAGATACAAAGAAATCAAGGATAAACAAGAGCTTGAAAAGAATCTGCCCAAGGGTCCATAAATAAAGAAGATGACCTACTCACAGGTTAAAAGCTAGTTGAGTCATACAAGAGTTCCATATAGGTCATATGCAGGGAGAACATTGTCTCAAATGAAAGAGATAGAAAAAGAGATACATAAGAACATGTTAGCAAATGCTCTTAAGACACAGGTCTTCAGACCTCATCCTGCATCTTCTCTATCCACTTATCATCAAGCTCCTCCTAAACATCATGAGATAGAGGAACCAAGACAATTCATACCTCATAGGCTATGGCCTGAAGGCAATGAAGTTTGGGAAATGATCGGTGAGAAAACTAATTTTGTCAAGCTCTATGACAAAATCACTCCCACAGCAGATGTCAATGAAAGAAAAATTATGGCATGAAAATATGATGAAATCTGGGATGCTGTGCTAATCAAGAGAGTATCTGGACTTGTTCAGTACTTATCATACATATCCCAGCTGGGAACATTAAGCTATGAAGATAGATTGGACCTGATGTAATTCAGGATGGTCAATCACACAACACAATCCCAGGGGAGCAGATTTCTATCATATATTGCGAGCTTACATGAACAGACAGCATCATGAGATGAAAGCTAAAGCTGATAGAAAAGATAAACTACATATCTCAAAGCTCAGAAGAGAACAAGCTTCATCAAGTAATCAAAAGGAAGTCAGGGAAGAATCTTCTTCTGAAATTGATCCCGATCTTCTTGAAAGGGTTGGTTACCCTTTAAGGCCATCTGACATAAAGATTATCATGAAGAAGTTAGATGGCAATCAATACCAACATCCAGTAACTAGATGGTATTATGATGAAACACACTTTGAAGTGCTGCTGGAAAGAAAGCTGGACGAAAAAGATGCAGCAGACATAAGACTTTTTGATCCAGTTGAGATAAAGCTGCTTCATCCATCCTATGTCTCAATCTTGAAAACCAAGACATTCCCTGCCATTGAAGATGTGTTGTGTAAGGGAGATTGTTGCTATTTTATACACATGCTAAGAATTTTGGGCACGGTGTATGTAAATGTTGCATTGAAACAAAGGTTGGAAACACATCAACAACCCCTCACACATATAGAAGGAATAACAGGAATGAGAATATCTGAAAACAACAATTTGGAAATTTTGCAGGGTAATCATGTTGTAACCACATTGGTTGGTAACATTGATATGCAAAGCCTTGATCAGTCAACTTTGGAACAGCTTGTTCATTTGAAAATAGATTTCAAATATGACGATCAAAAGAGTGTTGTGGACTACTTTGTGGAACACATAGTCAATTATAGAAATGCATACAAGACCACAACAATCAAAGAACAATTGAAGGAAGCTGAAGTTGACCAAGCCATTGAGAAAGGCATTGAAGATACTCTCAAGCTATAGAATAAGCAAAGAAGCAGTCAGAAGAAGCAGGACCATCTCACTCCTGAGGTTTCTTATCATCACTTGCAGAACAAACAACCAATACATATACTTCTCTATGATTCTTAGTTTATCATTCAATCATACAATCATTCAATCATACAATCATGCATACATATGTTATTATACATATGATAATCATACAATCATTGAATCATACAATCATGCATACATATGTTATGATATATATGATAATCATACAATCATTCAATCATGCATATAAGAGATCTTATGCTCTTATGAACAAACAATCAAAATGTCACATGATTTTATGCATATGACAAACATACATGCATACATACATATGTTTTATAACATACACATGGATTCAAACATACATTCATATGTTGTTGATATAAACATATGACATTCATGCAATCATACATTTATAAATCAATACATACATGATCACACACAAACATTCACATTACTTGTGATATTTAACACTTGTAATCATACAATTAGAGTTAATCATTTTAAACATGTATTGAAATAAACTCATGTAATCATGCACAAACAAACATACAAAATTAATCACTTTAATTACAAAAATGTAATTATAATGACAAACATTCAATCAATCAAACATATATATGAACAAACAACATAAGCATTCAAACAATAAATCAAGCATGTAAACAAACAATTCAAACAATCATCCAGGTAAGATTACACTTGTGCAATCTTATAAACAATCAAATAATCAACAGAGGCAAGTACTACACTCGTAATCAATCAATATACATAATAATAATCAATCATTCATAACAAACAATCAATCAGGTATAACAAACAAAAGTAACACACGTAATAACATCATTAAGAGAAAACAGAAAACTAAATATACATAATGTTTAGGCGGAGTACTGTTGGACTCCTTATATTAAACAAAAAAAATTAACACACACACATAATCAACAAACAAAACAATCATCAATCAATGGAAACATCATACTTAGGGGGATTACTGTTGGACTCATCAAAGTGCATTAAGAATTAATGCAAGAAAGTATGATGCTTGCCATTATCAAAACAATCAACCAAATGTGTTTCAACATACAATACATACATTAGAAACACATTAACATCATTAACATTCATAATAATCACTAACATTTATGTCAATTTTCTTTTTCAGATTTGTAGATAAAGAAATTTTTTGGTAAGTCATTCACAGCGGATGAGTTAACTCCACAGCGGATGAAGAGTTCCATCACAGCGGGTGAACAAGCTTCACAGCGCATGAACAAGTGTTCACAGCGGATGAACAACATCTATAGCTGATGAACAAGTTTCACTGCGGATGAACAAGTGTCACAGCGGATGACTAGTTCCACAGTAGATGAAGCAACTGTTCTCACAACGGATGAAGAACTTCTCCACAGCGGATGACTTATTCCCACAACGGATTACTTAGATACTTAGGATTATGTTTATGTAATTCTCATTTACATAAAGGTAGATTAGTAATTGTATATAGCTTTTGTGTATAGGCTATAAATAGCACTCTACCTAATGCATTGTAAGCTTTTGAACGATTATCAATGAAACAAGCAATTTTCAAATTCTCGTGCAATCAAACACATAAAAAACACACACATACACACACATACACTAAAATCATACACATTAATCATGGGTTTTCGTACCATGTTTAGTGTTTGTTGATTTGTGAGAGATTTGCAAAGATCCTTGGAGAAATCAACTTGTTCATATTGAATATCATTCTTTCTAAGTTTATGTTCAATATGCTTGACTAAGTTAAGTTTTATCAAGTATATGTAGTGAAACGATGAGCTGGTGTGATAGAGTATTATTAGGATGAGCATGACATTCATACTTTGAGAGCACCTAATATTCATGCTATGGGTCGTGTACCATTCATAAACACAAGTAAATATGGGATGGTAAATTGGATTAGTAACATGATTTGGCACAAAGTAAATGCAAGTTCAAATACTTTAAGACTACTAAATCAAAAGTCATTGAAGTTGAGACTTGGATAGATCCATACAAAAACAACTCAGTAAAAATAAGGGTGTATAAGCATCCCAGATACGCAAGAAAGATTCCAATACATGCTCCTATAGCAGTTAACAATTTGGCAAAACTTATGTGGTAGGGTTATGATAAGAACACTTGGTATGCGATTATTAGATCTATTGATAAAGATTATTGTATTATTGATCTTGTTGGTCTGCTTATGTTTGAAGAGAAGATTTGATTAGGCTTTAGGATTGTCCAATTGTAGTTGATGAATCTCTTCATTTTCTAAAAGCTCAACATGCTTGGTTGATTACGAAGTCCCTGGATAACAAGGTGTACGCTTATGGGGGCAGTTACATGGTTGCAGACTTGGACTTTTAAAGGTTTGATTCACCGTCCCTAGGGGGAGATTGTAGGGATTGAACCTCAAGGCTAGGGAAATCAAAAAGAAGATTTTGTAGATCAAGTCATGCGAGAACTTTGATCCGTGCGAGATAGTTCTCGCGGGAGACCTTTTTGGTTTTTAGTATAAATATGATGCTTTGATCTTTTTGTAAATTAATCATGATATTGTGCGAATTTTTCATTGTAATCCTTTTCAGATTGCAATAATATTGAAATTTATTTACGTTTTGCTTGTTTCTACTGGATTTCTAACATTTTCTGGTTCAAATCATGTTACCGTTAGTGATTTCATTCTGTGTCGATCTTTCTCACAAGATCGATCTACAACAGAATAACAATCTTTACCTTATGTGCATACAATTATCAAGAATTTTGTCACATGAACTTTGTAATTTAACATGATGATTTTTGTATCATATGCTACGATTTTGTCAGTGCTTTATTCAGTTTCAAACTTCATAATGTATCATTCTTATATATAAATCACCAAGTATTATTTTTTCTATGTGTATTTATTGATGAACTAGAATTACATTATTAAAATGTATCAAATTGCTCTTTAAGCGCTCAACTGCTTTTGAACTCATGAGAAGTTTCAGTTGTATTCAATTCAATAATATTTATACACGTATACGACAACATTATGTCTACGGATCCGAATGTGTATACAAAATTCATAATGTCTTGAAAACTTACATTATATGACTTTACATGTATCAGGTTATTCATAACCAGTATATAATTCCCTTATGTATACAAGATTTTTTTATGATAATAGAATACAAAATTGAATGAAAAGTAATAGTTTTACTAAGTAAAAGGAGGATGACTAAACAAATATATCATCTTACAATTGACATATTATATTATAATGATCAAATAAACACATCTTTAATCTTTTATTTTGCCTAGAAGTATATACATCTTCCCAAATTAAGCACATATAGAAATTATCAAAAATATTATAAAAATAAGCATCTAGCTAGGATTCAATAATCTTGATACATTTTCATATTCAACGTCCTTGAATGCATGTCTGTAACTATCTCATAAAATAAATTCCATGCATTTGTAGTAGAAATTCCCTGATTCGATCAACACAAATGAAAAATATTATATATGAATTGAGAAAGATAATCAATAGGAAAGTTTTGGTTTTTTATTTTAACCCTAATTGAAGTATCTTATTTTGGTTAGAAAGTTTTCTCTCGTCTTTTATTTTTGTTGTTTATTAAATACCACCGCCACATTTGCGTTGTTATTCTGGCTTTTCGATGTTATTTTGTTACAACGCAGTACACTTTCTGGTTCTAAGGTGAGCGATTTTTATGACAGAGTACAGTTTCTATTTTTTACTATTTAGGGTTTCAGGGCTAAGTGTTATTTCTTTTAGTTTTTGTTTTGATTCTCAAAAACATGTCGCTGTTAATAGCTCGGCTTCGAGGCTGTATCCGGCCAACCCATATTTTTGTGCATTGTGTTTTGTTTTTTTCTATTGATTTGGGTTTGTAAGAGTGTATTTTCTATTGTAACTAGTGATTGCAATATGTTTTCTTGATGTCTTAGAATCTACGTCAGATTGACAGTTGATATGTGTTTTGGTGTCCGTGTTTAGATATATGAGATACTCGTGGGTTTAGAAAGTGTATTTTTGAATGGAGTGTGTAGACTCTTTGTTACACAAATTTGGATCATTTGTAAATTCAAAGAAAACAAAGGCTATTTGAATTTATAAAAAAAAGCCAACTACAGGTATCGAATACCCACAAACCTAACATTTTTGGATAAAACTTACAACGATAATCGTGAATAAAGTTCAAAAGAAAGTCGATACACGCATGTTCAATCTCATTATGTGACTTCGGTCATATACTTACAGTTGTGGATGTTTTGCTTATTATAGCTGTTTATCTTGAAAGACGAACAAAAAACATGAACGATACGCAAGTTAGGGGCTATAGAAACCCAAGTATTATGCACACGTGTAACGATTGATTATTGATAAAATTTTATACATTGGTAACACACTGTTCAACAGATATTCAGAAGGAAACACGAACAAAAAACGTATATATGATACCATGCTGAAAAGGACGTAAATAAAGGTTAGCTTATCTATAGATTTTGCGTAACTGCTTATATCTTTAGAGAACTTGCGTAATTTATCGTATAGTTTGCCTAATTTTTAAATGGTCTGCATAATTTCTAATTGTATTTATGTAATTTATCCTATAGTTTGCCTAATTTTTAATCAAATGATGATAATTTCGTAGATCGACAACCAAAAAAAATGAAAAAAAGAAAACCAACGCTGATGATAACTTTGAATCCCCTGTGAAGAAGGTTAAAACGCAAAATATAAGAGAAAAACTGAGAAGGCAATATCAAAAATCCGTAAATGACGCAATCATTATATTCTAATTATACAATAACTAAAACACTTTACCTACACTACGTAATGCATGTAAAAAATCGTACTAGAATACCTCACACACATGTTATCATAATTCGAACAATAAAACTTGTTTTAGTGAAATAGTAAAAACATTAAAAACATTGCAATGATTCACTAAAGGCATTCAAAATCGATGATAACGAATAATACATACCTGAGCTTTGGCCGACCATATCTACAATTATAGAAGTCAAAATGTGAGATCACTATTTGAAACAATCAATCGACGGACGAAACTATGTTCAAAAAATGTTCTCAACAAAGAAATTATCAAAACCTAAAAAAAACCCTATATATGATAATTAATGTAGGGGATCACGACTCCACAGCATTCACTGAAAAAAATCACGCAAGAGTAAATTTAATTACGCTCTGCAATTGGTATATTTACAATCCTACCCTTCCGTCCAAATATTAAAATACCCGTGACACCTTATAGTGGTTTCGTACGCTTTGAAAGAATTTAGGCTTAGTACCGTAAACTTTCCATGTATATATATATATGGGAGTGCATAGGCAGGAAAAGCTTAGTGAAACCCAATTTCATACGACTCTTACTGCTAAACTGTAATATTTAGCAACCCAATACGAATAAAATTATAATATTTAGCAACCCAATACGAATAAAAATATTTATATGGTGTCATGTAAATAGAAAAGTATTTTGCAAACCTGTGGCTCGCGGTTGCCATCTATTTACCGTTAAATTATGCAGATGATCTAAGGTATTTTATGTCGCCTGAATAGCATCCAACCACTATCGATGGCTCCTAGTTCATGCATAAATATTAAGATCAAAAAGATTTTTTCTGATACTATAATTAATTACAGTTTATGAAGACATCTTCATAAACTAGAGTTTTAAATTGAACACTTTCATGCTGAAAATGTGTTGTAAAACAAGCCTAATAATAATAAATATGAGAAGAGATTTAGGGAGAGAAGAGATGTTTATTCATTGATTGATTGTCTAGTATAAAACAATACATTACCATATATATAGGGGAAAAAACTTATGAAAGAAGCCTAATCTATTTTAGATGTTGATAACATTAATAATATATATTTATAACATTAATGATATTATACATAATAGAATGTGTAGCCCAAAAGGATGGTTTGCAAAACGTGATGCTAATATGAAAATGCTAATATTTTACATTAAGATTATCCACTTTTACTTTTACTTGCAAGTTACCCACCAGCGGTCATGCCAAATTACAAAAAAAACTATCAAGAAAAAATTTGTATGTATATAATAAAAAGAATATTCAATTAACAATCATATGTTTCTTTTGATGTTATTTTTAGTGTACTTATATAAAGCAAACAAACAAATATACGCAGTATGTTCCACTGAAAGTAGGGTCTGGGAGGGGTAGTTAGTGGTCAATCTTTCCTCTATCTTGTGAGACAGAAGACAGGTTCCAAATATACCCCCGACTCGATAACGATAACAACCAAATTATAGTGCATACATCACATAAGCATACATCACATAAGAGTTTTGTATATGCATATACATGTTCATAAGCAAAATAACCAGCTTATATTACATACATCACACACATCACATAAGCAATAGCATACGTATAACCACCGGAATATATTGCATACCTCACATAAGCAATTAAGCACACATCACAAAAGCAAACATAACGGCATTTGAACAAGTTTGAGGTAGATAAATTTTACTATGATATTAGGCAAGGAAGTAGACAGATAAATTTTACTACAATATTAACAATACTAGTAGGGCAGTTAGCACTAAGGCTTTACCTACATTGGACAAATAACGTTACCCTACATATCACATGAGGACTATCACATCAAGGCCCACTAGAAGTCCATATCTTTAATTCTACACCTCCATGCACTTCTATCCTCGACCATGTGTTCGGAGAGGTGCAACTCTACTATATCCCGGCAAATCATCTCATCACAAGTAAACTTAGGTCTTCCTCTACTCCTCCTACCATCTAAGGTGATGCCATCTACTTCTCTAACTGGCGCCGACATCTGTCTCCTCTTCACATTCCCAAGCCATCTTAATCTTCACTTGTATTTTATCCGTGATACACGCCACCTCTAGCCTCCGCTGGAAGACGTCATTCCTTATCCGATCCAGCCTCGTGTGTCCACACATCCACCTTAGCATTCGTATTTCTGCGACCTCTATTTGTCTCTCATGCGATTTCTTCATGGCCCAGTAGCCTATTCCATATAACATAGTCGGACGAACTGCCACTCTATATAGTCTCCCTTTAATCTTGCTGGGAACATCTTATCACACAAGATCCCTGATGTTGTTTTCCACTTGCACCATCCTGCCTGAACACGATGGGCTACATCACTGTGTATCTCTCCGTCATCCTTGATGTACATGCCTAGATATTTAACCTAGATGTTTGTGGGACCCTCGAGCCCTGAATACTAAGTTGGGTGTCCTTTTCATTCGTTCCACTAAACTTACAGTGCATGTATTCCATCTTAGAGCGACTTATCCTTAAACCTTTGCTCTCTAGTGCCGCTCTCCACTGTTCTAACCCATCGTTCATCGCCCTTTTAGATTCTGATATTAGCATAATATCATCTACAAATAGCATACACCAAAGTACTAGCTCCTGTATAGACTTGGCCATCTTATCCAACACTACTGTCAAGAAAAATGGACTTAGTGATGATCCTTGGTGAAGTCCCACTTCTACCAAAAATAAGCCTGTGTCTCCGACTGGAGCTCGTACACATGTTTTTGCCCCTTCATACATATCCTTGATTATCTTGATATATCTCTGTGGTACCCTTCTATCCCGTAGACTTTCCCAAATGAGTTGTCACGGGACACTGTCATAGGCTTTTTCTAGGTCAATAAAGACCATATGAAGGTCCCTATTCTTTTCTCTATATTTCTCCATTACCCTCCTTATGATGTGTATGGCTTCTATTTTAGGGTGCCCTGGCATAAATCCAAATTGGTTTATCATTATGTGAGTTTCATGTCTGATTCTTATGTCTTTAACTATTTCCCATAGTTTCATCGTATGGCTCAAGAGTTTTATTCCCCTATAATTTTTGCAACACAGGGCATCTCCGTTTCTCTTATATATGAGGACTATAACACTCTTCCTCCACTCCGACCCAACGCATCTAAATTGGTGTTGAGGATAGTGTTGAATAACTCTGCTAACCACTGCAGTCCCTCTTCTCCCAAGCACTTCCACAGTTCAATCGGTATGTCTTCTAGCCCCACCGCCTTAGCCCTTCCTATTTTCTTAAGATCTCATGTAACTTCCTCGATTATGATGTTTCTACAATAACACTTATTTGGGTGCGTTGTTCGGGTTGTTTGATCGATCTCTGTTTGTTGATTAGGGTTCATTATGTTGAAGAGCTTATGGAAATAAGCTTTCCATCTTACCTTGATGTATCTCTCCTTCACCAAGACCTTTTCATATTCAGCCTTTATAAACTTTACCATTCCCAAGTCCTATCTTCTACGCTCTCTATCATTGGCAATTGTAAACATGTCATGTTCTCCTTCTTTCATGTCTAGCCATTTGTACATCTTCTCATAAGCTATGTTCTTTCCCTCTAACATTGACTTTTTCACCTCTCGTTTGGCCTTCTTGTAGTTATCTTTTAGTTGTGTTCATGCTTCCTCGTCATTACAGTGTAAAAGCTCTCTAAAGCTTCGTTGTTTAATTCTTATTCTCTCTTGTAAGTTTTCATTAAACCACAAGGATTCCTTATGACTGACTGTCCTACCTATTGTAACTCTAAGCGTTTCTTTAGCTGCTTGCATGACTCTAGTGCCATGCCCTCCCACTTTTATGTTTGTGTCCTCCTGTGGCCCAGTTTGGGTCATTTGCATGACCTTATCTCTAAAGATGGTAATCTTCTTGTCTTTCAACTGCCCTCATCTAATCATAGGAATAATTCTCTAGGGTGCTTCGACAATGGCCCTCTTCAGGCGTAGTTCCGCCACCAACAAATGATATTGATTCACAACTGTCTCATTCGGGATTGCCTTGCAGTCATTTACGGTCTTCTTTTCTCATCAGCAAATAGTCTATCTGCATGTGTCTCCCGCCACTGCTAAACATGATTAAATACGAGTCTCTTTTCTTAAAAAATGAATTTATAACACCTATGTCATGCGCCAATGCAAAGTCAAGAAGCTCACAACCACCACCATTTCTATGACCATACCCATAGCCTCCTTGCACCAAAGGGAAGTAGTCACTACTTTTACCAATATGCCCATTAAAATTACTTCTGATGCAAATTTTTTCATCCCGAGATATGTCTATCATAAGTTGATCTAAACTCTCCTGGAATTTTTTTCTTTCCAATTCTCCTAATCCAATCTGTGGTGCATATGCGCTAACTACCGCCACTACTTCCTTAGCTATTATTTTTCATAATGGCATGAGCTATTATCATACCTTCTCACCTCTACTACATTCCCCTGACGTTCTTTACTAACTAGGAAGCCCACCCCGTTTTATGTTCCATCAGATCCTGAGTACCATAGTTTGTATCCATTGCACTCCGACGCTCTCCTACCCTGCCATCTAGTCTCTTGAAGGCATGCTATATGTAGCCTACGTCTCATTAGCACATCTACAAGCTCTAATAGCTTACCACTAAAAGTTCCTACATTCCAAGATGCTAATCTTAATCTATAACTCTTTTTCCCACTATTACACTTCTTGTCACCGAACAAGGTCTCAGGGTTACATAATAACTTTTCCTATCTATTTTAGATCCATGTCCCACCCTAACAAACTCAAATTAGAATCCACAACAACAGGTGATATCCAAATAAACAAGAACGATCGGATTAAGCATATCTTAGATAATAGGTGATGACTCTTCCTATTCTAATTCACGCTGGTACTCCTAATCTAGCCAAATAATAGTAACCTAAATAATCATGAAGTAACTCAATAGAATAAAAGATGTAGAGATGTAGACATGGAACGATCAAACCAGAAGAGCATCTAAGTTAAGGGTCTCCAGAATTTTCACGATCAGGAAATTTAAATTTTGAGGGAAGTGGAGAGGCGGTGGTGGTCGTTGTTGGAAGCTGCGGTGGTCACCTGTGGTTGTCGGTGATCCTGCGGTGGTGGAGGAGGAGATCGCTGGTGGTGGTGGTGGAGGAGGTCGCTGCAGTGGTGGAGGTCGCTGGTGGTGGTGATGGAGGTGGTCTTGCGGTGGTCACAGGTGGTCGTCGGTGGTCCGTTGGGACGACCGGAGGGACGCCAGAGAGTGGAAGAAGGGTTTCGGTGGTCCTACGGTGGTCGTACAACGGTGGTCCTGCGGTTGTCGTAAAGTTCCGAAGAAGGGTTTTGGTGTGTTGTAGGGTATGGAGTGGAAGATATCAACAGTTAAGACAGCGCCCGCAGGAGAAAATCTAATGGTTTCGGCCATGGAAGATTGACCAAAACATATAAATATATATAACTTAATCTTTTAACCAAAAACATGAATGATGAAGAGTCATTATGTTAAGACCTTTCATGTCAAGAAATCTGAAAGGGAATAAACTAATGGAGTAAATATGCTTTAATATGCCCTCTCAAGCCAAATGTTTGTAGCCACATGTTGCTTGAGTAAATATGCTTTAACATGCCCTCTCAAGCCAAATGTTTGTAGCCACATGTAGCTTGGATCGAAGTGATGAGAAACAAGTATATGATAACCCTTTGTTAGAATGCCTTTAAGCTGAGCTTTGGTAAGGAGAAAACATACATTGATAGTTTTTGATTAAACAATGTAACGAATGAAATGCAAATCATTTCAAGATGTTTATTACATTTTCAAGATGTTTAGTGCATTTTCAAGATGTTTGGTGCATTGATGAAGTACTTGATTAGTTCCTAAGTATGTGGCCCTAAAATTTAACACCATAGTGATAGTGGAGCAGTGAAAGATAAGAGCAACTCATGGATAAGACACATCACCTAGTCAATCTAAGTTGGGGTATGAACTAATTTATGATATCTTGCCTCGGCACTAGATCTTGTAATAATACGTTGTTTGTTAGAGCTACAACTAATAAGATTTTGTCTAAGAAATAAGCAATAACTACTTGTACAACAACCATCATTGGGTCAACCTGCCCAGTTAGCATCAACATAAGCATGAAAATCAAGAGAACTAGATCTTTTAATAGTCAAACCAAAAGAGCTAGTCCCTTGAAAATTACTAAGAATACGTTTAACTGCAGTCCATTGTCAATCTGTAGGGTTTTGAATAAAATGCTAAACCTTTTAACAACATAGGCAATTTCATGATGCGTTAAAACAAGATACTAAAGGGTGACATCAGTGTTGTGATGCAAAGTTGGATCATCTATTCGTATGCCTAAATAACAAGATAACTAATGTCTTGATGTAACAGGGTTGGACAACGGTTTACCAAGAGAGCCTAGCTTGATGTAAGAGGTCAATAAGATAACGTTGTTGTGAGATATGTAGGACACCTCGAGAAAATGTAATTGCTCAACTAGACCCTAGACAAAGGTGGAAGAACTCCCAGTGATGATAAAGTATGTAGAAACTCTCTTTTGCCTTTTTTCAGCAAACATACGTGATTAGGGTGAGTCGAATCAACACAATAAGAAGGTTGAGTCAATTAAATTATATTAGTTAGGTCATCAAGTAGGAATACATTCTTAATATGGATGTAAATGAGTCGAGACGAGCTCAGACTCGTTAAGTAGTCCAGCGCGATTAGTTTTGGTTTTAGAAAACCCAAGCTCGAGCTTGACCTTCGCTCGCTTGTAATTTTATTTCTAAAACTTGATCATGAGCTCGGCTCATCAAAAATTTCTAAAACTTGATCTTCTCTCATTTATTGTTAATTTTTAAATTTTTATTTTTTATCATTACTTTTATATTTATTTATAATCATACTTTTTATGTATAACATAATATATATTATTTAATTATTTTATAATAATTTATATATAATATTATGATTTATGTAAATATATATATGTAATATGTAAATAAGAATTTATATAAACAAAAAACTCATTTAGGATAGGGAGCCATAATGTGAGCTCGAGCTCAGGCTCAACCTCATTTATGCTCGGCTCGATTCGAGATTTTTTCTAGCAGATCGCGAGTAAGCTTGCGAGCCAACTTGTCTTGTTTTCACCCCTAATCATGAACATCCACTTGTTATTTATCAACTATGAGAAAAAGCAACTGATAAAACAAGGCAAAAGTAGAAAGTTTTGAATATTTCAAAAATTGGAGGAATAGAAAAAAAGCAATAAAAATGGTTACGCTAAAATACCACTTTAGTAAACTCTAACCATTGATGAAGAAGATTAATGGTCGTGATTCTTTCTTACGCTTTTTAGAATTATTACGCTTTTTATTTAAAGCATTCCCTATATAGTGATAGTGCAAATTTACAAATTAAAAATATTAAGTATACAACTTTAGCCTATTTTATCAACCCCCAGCCAAAACTATAACATGACACAGTAACAAATTGAATATTTAGAAAAATATTGTTACAAGAGAAAACTAAGAGTTTCAATACAATAAACATACTATGAAATGCTTCATCACATGATTCCCTAGAGCTTGATACGATGTACTACATAAAGATGCCAGGGACTAAATGAAGAGATCACATTAAGTTCTTCAAATGTATATCGACTCATGCTATCCTTACTTTTCAAATTCCCAAAAACATGCTTAAAATGCCACTATAAAGTTAGTGAGTTCATATATTTAATTTTTGTAACATCCTTGATTTTTATAAAAAATAAATAAAACAAAATATTTGAAAAAAATTGGACTGATGCAGACCACAAGGGATAAATGCCGCAATGGCCAAGGGAGACCGCGGCCGTAATAGGTGTAAAGCCCCATTCCCGGGCACCTCACAAATTGGTCATTTTTCGCACATAAGTCATACGACATACGTTTATTTAAAATATCGCAGCGGAAATTAATTAAAACCATTTCTTATATTAATGAAAACTTTTACAAAATAATACAATTTAATAACTGTTACAAAATGTCAATATTGCATTACATTACAAAAACGTCACTGTTATACTAATAGATGTCATCCCAAAAATGCCAAGTAGCTGCCCCGTGCCATCCTCTGCAACTCTTGCCTGCGAACTGGAAAATACATAAAAGTCAGTGTTGCTGAGTGAGTCCTAATTTTATAAATAAAATAACTTACTTTCATTAAAACCTTTCTTACTTTCATACGTGATCATGCATTATACGTACAGATAGAAAATATTAATATTAACTTTGATTATCATTCATTTTCCATCATTATCATATTCATGCATGGTTACTATTCAGGCGCATGGGCCTGACTTAGGCGCATGGACACTTAGGCGGTTGGGCACTATTCAAGCGTTTGGGTTTCTGTGCGGTTGGACACACTTAAGAAATTTGACCGTTCGGCGCATGTGCCACTATTTAGGCTCATAGGCAACCAACTTGCACCTAATCAACATAAATCAGTCCCAATACAACCTATATCATAATCTAAGTTTAGTGGTAACGTTCTAAGCATCATCATACGAACTTTTTCACATATCAATCCCAGATTTACACCCACCCACATACACATTCATACATACTCTTACGGGTGAAAACCCATTTTCATAAAAACATTCACACATGTATTTTCCAGCCCCAAAACTAGTGAAAACATGTAAAAAGGGGGTTCTAGAAACTCATATTTGCCAATTTTCGGGTAGACTTCTTCAAACACATTTGCTATGAACTCAACAACCTAAAACCCACCAAAAACACACACACCGAACACACAAATACATGTAAGCATACAACCGAGCCTAATTCTAGCTAAGAACATCTTAAAAACACAAGTTCTTACCTCAAATTTTTAATTCTTCTTCTTCTCTCTAGAACTCAAATTCTTTGCTCTTTCTCTCTCTAAAACCAAATGAGAAGAAGTGTGCAGGGGATTATGGGCGACCATATCCCTTTATGCACCAACTTTTTATTCTTTTTCTCCTTTTGACACTTTTAACCCCTCTAGATGGGTTAAATTACACTTTCTCCTTTTATTCGCGTTTATTCTTTCTTTCTCGTCTATAAAAATATTCGGGTGTTACAAGTCCACCCCCTTATATAGGTTTCATCCCCGAAATCTGTTATTCCTCAAACAGATGAGGGTAATGCTGCGTCATCTCTCCTTTAGTCTCCCACGTAGACTCGGATCCCTTCCTGTGCTTCCACTATACGCGCAGAAGAGGAACCACTTTATTCCTCAACCTTTTCTCTTTATGATCAATGATCGCCACTGGTTGCTCCACATAATTGAGTTGTTTATCCACTTCAATATCACCCAGTGGTACAATCATATCTTCATCCGCTAAGCAGTTTCTCGGATGAGATACATGAAATATCGGGTGAATTCAACTTAACTCAACGGGCAGTTCTAACCTCTAGGCCACCTCTCCTGCTGGAGCAATAATTCAGAAAGGTCTTATGTATCTTGGGATCAACTTGCCCCGCTTTCTGAACTAAATGATACCCTTCCAAGGTGAGACTTTTAACATAACCCTATCACCCACCGGAAAGTCAATCGGTCTACATCGCTTATCAGTATACGAATTTTGTCTATCCTTAGCTGCCTTCATAAAGGCTTTGATCTTTTCTAGTTTATCAGTCGTAGCCTCGATCATCTCAATACTTCCCAACTCTTTCTGACCAATATCACCCTAACAAACGGGTGTCCTACATCTCCTACCATATAGCATCTAGTATGGTGGCATGCCAATGCTGTCATGATAACTATTGTTCTACGAGAATTCTGATAATGGAAAATAGCCATCCCAACTTCCTCCAAAATTGATCACGCAAGCTCAAAGCCTGTCATCAAGTGTCTGGATCGTCCTCTCAGACTGACCATCCATCTAAGGATGATAAGCCGTGCTGATGTGTAGCCTCGTCCCCATCACATCGTGGAATTTCTTCCAAAACTTAGATTAAAACCGACTGTCACGATCAGATACAATAGACACTGGTACACCATGACGAGCTACAATCACTTTGATAAATAGATCCACGAGTCTCTCAGAGGAATACGTCTCTCGGATCGGTAGGAAGTGAGCACTCTTCATCAAACGATCAACTATCACCCATATCGCATCATACCCTCTCGGGGTAGGCGGTAACTTCGTAATAAAGTGCATGGTGATATGCTCCCACTTCTACTTGGGTATATCCAAAGGTTGGATTTTCCCATACGGCTTCTGGTATTCTGCCTTCACTTGTAAACAAGTAAGACGCTTACATATTCTGCTACGTCGTGCTTCATACCCGACCACCAATAATCCTTCTTCATATCATGGTACATCTTGGTAGCACCGAGATGAATGGAGTATCGAGTCTTATGAGCCTCGTCCATGATCTTTCCACGTAGATCCCCGAAACGAGGAATCCACATCCGCTCGTACCGGGTTCTAACACCGAGAGTGTTTTCACCCAACTCTGTGACTAAGCCTCTCATCCTTTCATAATTAAGATGATCTTCTTTCAAAGCCTCATCTTGAAACTCCTTGACCTATGTCATCACATTAGAGATCATAATCAACTGATAAGCTTTCACCCGAATTGGCTCGGGTCTTTCCTTTCGGCTAAGGGCATCGGTCACCACGTTGGCCTTGCCCGGATGGTAATGGATCTCACAATCGTAATCCTTTATGAGCTCCAACCATCACCTCTGCCTCATATTCAAATCTTTCTACTCAAAGAAGTACTTCAAGGTTTTATGGTCTGTGAAAATTGTGCACTTCGTCCCGTATAGGTAGTGCCGCCAAATCTTCAACGTGAAAACCACAACAGTCAGTTCTTGATCGTGCGTATGGTAATTAACCTCATGAACTTTTAGTTGTCGGGATGCATAAGCTATAAACTTTCATCGCTGCATTTGTACGCAACCCAGCCCCGAGTAAGAAGCATCCGAATAGACTACTAATTCCTCGCTTCCTTCAGGTAAGGATAAAACAAGAGCTTCAGTTAACCTCATCTTTAACTCTTCAAAAGCCTTCTACTGATCTTGACCCCATACAAACTTCACATCCTTACGGGTCAGCTTAGTCAACGGAGAAGCTATCTTGGAGAAGTCCTGGATGAATCTTCGATAATATCCCGCCAACCCCAAGAATCTACGGATCTCGGATGGCGTCTTTGGAGACTTCCATTGCATCACGGCCTCAACCTTTGCCAGTTCTACCATAATCCCCTCAGGATTTACCACGTGAC
>BJCN01343622.1:0-15169 GCA_018326445.1 Flaveria brownii
ACACCCCTCGCTTTGCAACGGGGCGTAAGACCATGATAAGTAGCACCAAGGAAAACTTGTATTAAAAAAACGGGAAAATAAATCTCAATGAAAAGTAAACTTAAAAACGTTGAATCCCGCATGTGAAACGCAAAACATTAAAAACAATAACTAAGTCGATCTAAGACTCGCGCATTGTAAAGGGGCCGTTAAATGAGAATAAGGTAGTCGGAAACACGTTAAAACACACACGCACGTTGTGGCGTGTTAACTCGTAAAATTCGAACCGCAACGTAAAACGAAATTTTTTTAAAAGATGAAAGGTATATGGAATCAAAATGGAAAGTAAAAATATACGAAGGTTAAATTATAAAATATGTAAAAATATTGAGTAAAACTTAAAAGTTAAAAAATTATTAAAGAAAAGAAAAAATAAAACCTGACACAACCCATTAATGTTTATATACAACTCATAATGCGTAAATAATTAAGTCGATAATTAGTAAAATATATAATAAATAAAGTCTAGACCAATTATTAGTATAACTATTTAAACCCAATGTACCACTATACAGTCTAGATCAATTATAGATACAACTATTTAATTATAATGTACCACTCTAATACATATATAAACTTAATAATTAATAAGTATAATATAAGTTTTGGGATTTTGAGAATTAAATTGATAATTAAAAAAAATAAAAAAATGTGAACACTGTTCACACCGACATAGTGGTTTTTACTATATATAATTAATCTAGTGCCAATGTTTAAAGATAAAGTCATTTAGAGTTGGAGTAACGTAGCTTGACTTGATGTAAAGTTTCGAATCATCTTATGACGAATTGATGTAAATTAGTTATAATTTAGAATTAAGAAATACTTAGATGAGTGTAAAAATTATCAATTTATTTTTTAAATGAATTTCTGTTTTCTTAGCCATAAAATACTAAGTATAAAATATTTTGTGTTATCTTGTGGGTTTATAATCATATGTTCAACAAACTTGGACTTCCCCTTTCACTTCTCCATTCTCATTTTACATAAAGACAAAATGACACAATACATTATATACATGTTTGTGCGAAGATTCTATTCAACTCTTGCCGGTTGGTAAGAAATTCAGTGGAATAAAGTTTTATAAAAATTAGGTGAAGATGGGTGTTTGAACACATCTTAGCTAAACATGAAGGGGTGGTTTCATTTGGCTAATCACACCTAACAAAGACTACCAATGTACAGTCTTGTTGCTATGTGAACTTGTAGTAGTAATCTGTTGGAAAGCTTTAATATGTTTAGGTGGATTTGGATTAAGATGATTTTGATTATGTATGCTAAAGTCGGAAATTGACTAGCATTTTAGTTAGGTACTGGAATATAAGCCCACGCGATGCAATGGGTTTTCGAGCTTCGTTACGCGCACAGTGAAGAGGGCATTAACGTGTTTAAATACATAAAAAAGTATAAAGGTGCAACGATTTGTTTCTAGAGATCAAAATATAGATATAAAACAATCATATGACGAAATTGATGTTCTTTGATCGGTATCGGTTTCATTATCATTGTACCAACATGTTATCATAAGTCGATATAACCTACGATACATAAAAATTATATACCATTCTATATATAACTTCATTTTTAACAAAACTTTTACCGGAATGCCAAGAAAAAAATATCAGAACCACAAATAAGTTTTTTTTTAAATATTGACGAACGAAAGTTATTAAAAAAATCAAATTACTATAAAATATAACCGGGTTAAAAAGATGTATTGTGTATAGTAAGGATCAAGTTAAAACTTTAGAAATTTAAGAATTTGAGTTGTAGTATTAGGAAGACAAAAAGAAAAAACATATTCATTAACGTTTTATATTTTTCAGGGCTACGATAACTAAAATAATTTATAAAGAAAAATAAAAGTCTAAATGTGGCGTTGTAGTAATATTCGAACTCAAGTTGTGTGCCTCAAGCTTAAGTGCTCAAGCCATTCCATCCCGTATGCTTATTACCTTTGATCTTCAACTTAAATTATTTAAATAGACTTTAGTTTGCAAAGTGTTATTTGATGGCAGCGACATTAAGAATTGAGTAAATATAACATGTTAAAGAATAGAAGATATAAAATGAAAGTTGATAATAAATATATCAATAACCCTAAACAAAGGTAAGTATAACTTACAAACCATTATGTAGTTATGAGTCAACATGCATATATCTTATCTAAACTAATATCAAAGTTTTCAACAAAATCGTCAATGAGAAGATAATTTCATGAGCTGTGAATTATAAAGGTAGAAGTTAACATATCGTGTTAAGATTTTATAAATTTAGGTAAACCTTTGTTGGACAAGTTGCGGTTCATGAAAGGCATGAACTTATGTATCACATTACTTGTTCTATATGAGATAAATAATGGTACAACGTTTATTTGTAATCCTTCTTGTATTGTATTGTGTCTCTTGTAACGCCTTGCTAGTTGGTTTTCATCTTATAAAAATTAGCCGTTCGAAAAAAGAACAAGCTTCCTGTACTACAGAGCTAACTTTTAATAACAAACCAGAAAAACCATATAATTTATTTTCACGTAACATTTAATAACGGTTGTCGTTTTTATACGTGAAAGTGTGAAACCATAATCTCAAACACCTTTCTATTAAGCAACCTCCTCAGGATCCTCAATTCCTCAAAAATGCAATTACGGCATCGAAGGATAAACCCTCTGACAATGCGGATCTTCTTATCCAAACATCATTCGACAAGCATTCGAGTTGACCAAAGGAGTTTGGTCTGGCGGCGGTTGACTCATCATCTCCATCATCATCACCTCTATAAATTCATTCATTCACATGCCTTCTTCAACTCCACAATCCCCAAATTTCAACATCAATTTCATCAATGGATTTCACAATCCCCATTTCATCTCCACCAACACTACCAATATTCTTCACAATGTTCCTTACAATCTACTTGATCGCCCACTTCATCGTCTTCCGCAATTGGAGCCCCAAGCTCCGACCCGAAGCCGCCAGCTGCTTAATCTCACTCGCCCACGGCACTCCGGCGGTGGTTCTCGCCGGCGCCGCCATCGTCTCCGACCCCACACATGGGTTCGCTTCAATCAACACCCAATTTCAAAACTCCGTTCTTGAATACAGCATTGCATACTTCTTGATGGACCTCTGTCACTATCTAACATTTTACCCTAACGATATCCTCTTCATAAGTCACCATCTGGCGACCCTTTTCGTTTTCATCACCTGTAGATATCTTGCGTTTCATGGGGCGTATGCGGTGTTGATTTTGCTTGTGTTGGCGGAGATTACGAGCTTCTTGCAGAACTTGTGGACGCTGGCGAATGCGAGAAGAGGGGATTCAGAAGTTGCAGCCCAGGTGTTTGATCTATTGTCTCTTCCATTTTATGCTTTGTATTCTGTTGTTAGAGGGTTTGCTGCACCTTTGTTTGTGTACAAAATGATTGCTTTTTATTCAAGTGGTGCTGCTGATCATGTTGTTCCTAAGTGGCTTTGGGTTTCTTGGATGTGTGTTGTTGTTATGGCGATTTCGGTTAGTGTTCTTTGGATTTCGAATAATTGGATCGCCTTGTTTAGAGAAAGAATGATTAAGATTGAGAAGGAGAAGAAAGTTAGGTAGAAAGTGGAGTGAATTAAGTGTGACTTTGGAATATTTACTGTGATATATTAAAGATAGTCATGTATAAATTGTTATATGGTTATGAAATAAAACTGTGGCAGTTTCTCATGGTTATTTGGGTCATGTTGTTTGAATTGCTTGTTTCATCGAGTTTACTTTTTTTGATGTGATGGATACTTAATTGTACCAAATTGTTATAAGTTTACTTTTGCACCCAAACAAATACAAGAAGATAAAACAATCAAATAAGAAGAGAAACCGCACAAAGAAATAGGGTACTAACTGTATTATACAAAGAAACAGGGATAGTATTTATCTTTGCAGAATGATAGCCCAAAGCAGCCAAACCCCATCATGGGTTACTTATGCTGTTATTTATATGTTTACTTTCTCGAATCTCGAAAGATGATCAACTGTAGAAGTCGTAAGTCTTGGCTTGATTTATGATATTTACCATCCCTCCAATTGGAGATAGAATCATTAAACATAGACCGAGAACGATGCAAATCTGAAATTCACAATATCGGTTTTAGTTTCAATTCTATAAAATTATAGAAGACAAATGGACATTATGGACTTAAACCTACCCAATTAGCGCACCATGACAAGCTGAACTTCTTTGGCTTGTAGATGGCAAGCCATATTATGCAGGGAAGCTAACAAGAACAAAAAGATTAACAAAACAAGATATAATTAAGCTTCTAAGTTCTAAGAGATCCCAAAAGCGTTAAGCGCCTATAAGTTATGTTCAGTAAAAGTTTATGATGTCAAAGACATTCTTACAAAATAAGTTGTCGGGGCAAATGCGAAGCCTCCAAAGAATCCAAGGAGTCCTCCAAAGAAAGGGAAGGTTATTGCAACAAACATTGTAAATGCTGAACACAGATTAAGAAAAACAAAAGGTCAGTGTTTCTTACTAAAAGATATAAGTCCAAAAATGTGTTTCCGTATAGTCCTATACATGATTGAGGCTGTTACTAACCTACATAAACAGTACGCGTGATAAAACGCAGGATCCTGCTTGGTTTGAAGTTCAATTTCTTCACCAACAAGGTCTCCATCATGTCAAAAACTGGCATTGCATAGATCTGTAAGAAGTAAAAAATCAGTGGACAGTGTAACGGGTTAGTTCCACCTGTTTGTTTCTAAAGTTTCACATTTTTTCTTTAAGTATTAGTAATACTTCAAAATGAAAGGTTAGATGTGTTTTCTATGTAAAAATTTAAAAATTCAACCAAAACCCGCAAACTGGTTTCGGTTGGTTTGACCAGTCCTACCAAATTCATTAAATTGGCCAAATCAAGCCGTGTAGATCGCTAGCGAATAACTATTAAAATAAGATAAATTATTATGGCTAGAGTTTCTATTGGTTAATACCTGGTAGCTGCCAATGACATGAATGACAACAAACATGTTAGCAGACGCAATGAGCCATTTAGGCTTCTCTAATGAAATAAGAATATTATCTTCCACTCCATTTCCATACATATAGTATCCAATTAAAGCAACCGGAAAATAGCACAAAGCAACTACAATATAAGCCAAAATCACCCCCCTCCACATGGGTCCCTTGGAGGGCTTCTCGGGTGTCGAAGGGATCGTTGCCTGGATCTCTAGCACAACGTTATGGCCTGCATATGCAAATGCCACGTCACCCAAAGCATTGAAAAAATTGAAGGTTGTTTCCGAGGGGTTTTTTCCTCTGTATCCATATTGTACATGTTCTTGCATCCCCTTGCTAATAGAAGCTGTCCAAGCGATTGTGGAGTAACTGTTTAGCATAATCACTTTCATTAGCTGGATAATGTTTGATGACCCTAGGTTTATACTGAAGTGATGTTTGGATGTGAGTTTTGAAAGTGATTATCGGATATTGTACAGTCAGAATTAGATAACAAAAATCAGCAGTTATAAAACAGGGTGTAGGCATGGGCATTTGGATGTGATTCTGCTGTTTCAAGTTGTAACAATCATATAATCAAAATTTTAAGCATTGGTTATTTCAGATTATGTTAAGAATTAATAGATAAAATAAACAAAAATGGCAATTATATGAAAAAAGGTATGCATCTTGTGAGTTGGAGTAAGGTGTTTAGGGTTGCTTGTTAAAACTATCTATCTTCTTATTGCATTTTAACACAACGATAAACTGATTTGAGGATCTTTGGACTTTTGATTGCCGGAACTGCTTATTTGGTTATTTACGAGTGAAATAAGCTGTCTTAAACAAGTCTAAAGTTGCTTATTCCAGATTGATTATTTTAAAAAGAATAAGCCGATAAGCAATTTAATATGCAATCCCAAGCACTTCCAAAACTCCTATTAAGTAGAATAGAAGAAGGGTATATAGGTTACTTTTTACTATCACATTATAAGTTCTATTGCAGCTGGGATCTAATTTTAGAAAACTAATTACTTAGCCCCTAAATGATTAATATAAAGCAGAATCTTTTTGTTTAACAAATAAAAAACTAATTGTTGTGACTAAAAATCGCAATAATTGGATAATCTGTTCTAATATAATCACGTCTTCCCTTTTCTGTGTTTCTTATATATATTACTACTGCCTTTATAATCATTAATTGCAAGGAGAGGGATGTAAAGCTCACCTCAAAGACATCACTGCAGCAGCCAATGAAACACCAGATATGGAGTTGAAGTTTGGAAGGTGAGACAGTACGAAATGAACAGAAGCGAAGATCATAATGAAATATGTCGTTTTGATCTTTGGGCAACCTCCACAAACGGTGTTATGGACTTTTTGTAATGACTTCCCTCCTGTGACCATATAAACTATGTCCACACCCACGTCAACGATCAATTGTTGAGGAACCACAATATATAAACCGAGTTTTTCACCAAATGCTTCTTGCCCCAATTCATGGTACCTGTCAAACCGTTTTCCAGGTACCATTTCATGCATTTCTACCATCTGCCATAGCGTGTACAAAGTTATTACCCATGACAGAATAAGTACAACCACACCAGGTCCCCTGTTTTCAATGTCAATGTTGCCCGTTAGTATCTTATAAATAAGTATACTTTATATTATTTTGTAGCGTAAATTGTAATATGTAAAAATTTTACTGCATCCATTGATCATCTTCATTATGACTATACATAACCTGATCGAAAATCTTGTATGCTTTACTATATAGACACCGACTGATTTTGTGTTCCTCTTCTTTATATATGATCAAAATTTTTTTTTATTACTTAATAACGTGTTGAATATATTTGTCAAGTTACATCAAAATAGAAGGTAGACGGGCAACAAGCTGCGCCGCCACCCCTTTCTGAATTGCAAATCCTAACCTTCCAAAAACAAATCCTTGCCTCCCTGGGGTTGAGCAATGGTTGTCTATGACCCGTTGGATTAAAATATTATTTGGGTTTTACTTATTATTGCAGAAGTATTACCATCCAAGATTTGACATGGCATATGGAAGACTTAAAACTCCAGCTCCAACCATGGCGGTTACATTGTGGAAAGCGGAATAATACCATTTTGCATTTCTTGATGAAGTAATTGGTAGCCAATCATCTATTGCTTTTTGCTCTGCTGTCCTTACATCCTGTTATCACATGATTATGGAGACAATAAAGGTACATATTATTATGCTAATGACATCTTTTATTTTCTGTTATCCAAAAACTAGCCGTATGTATCTAATTATAATTATACATACATGAAGTATACATTTTTAATAACAATTTTGTGGATCTGATTTATCTAAATCATGCTTTTTGTTCACAACAATCTAATTTAGATTACCATAGAATAATATACTAAAAGCAAAACAGAAGAATAGCCACATAAGAGCCTTACAACGTCGGGTGTATCTTCAGTTTGACTTTTTAGGTCAAAGCTTGACTTCACATCATCTGTATATTGAGTTCCCATGGCCTTTGCAATGAAGTTGATCCCGGGAAAGTGAAACAGTAAACAGTAGGGGTGGATGCGGTTATTTAAGTACTAGGTTGCTTGAAAAAATCTGTCCATGTAAGACAGTTTTGCCGGCTTTTATTCTGTATTTGGCATGGTGTCACTTAAAAAGTCTTTAGGGATCTTAAACATACATGTCTTTGAAAACTACATTTGATGTCTTTTTTGTAAGCGCCAAATGTCACCTGTATTTTCTGGACATGAAAGGGAAGGATGAATATGTTGATATATTTTAGGGACATTTGACTTAGTATTAGATTTATACAAAGCAAATCTTCTTGTCATATACTACAGAAGACTTCAATGGGTAACATTGGTATTGCTGAAGTAAATTCAGTTGCAGATGTTTCTTATGCATAGCAACATATCCAGCCAATTCTTTTTTTTTTATATTAGGTATTCATGAGAATCCACTAGGGGAAACTTAAAGGCGCTGCCAACAATACAGCGATACCTGCTACAACGTATGTTGGGCAAGTGGCCTTCAAGGACAGGTAATCAGTAGAAGCTGTATTCAAGCCTTAAATCTCCGCTAGACGGATAAGAATCAGGCACTTACCACTCCGCCACCCCTTGAAGGTTGAAAAGGCGGTAAATAAGGCAAAAGGACCCGGGACCTCCGTTTCATATGGGAAAAATAGGAACTAATTCTTTTTACACTTTAGACAAATCAGTAGTAGACAAATTTCCATAGAAAAACTTTAGTAGGTTACGATATACGGTAGTTAGTCACCTAAAGCAGAAGAAATCAGAAGTATGTTGCTATTCCCAAAAAGAAAAGTTGAGGGCATATTTGGTTTAACGATGATGTGGTTGTTACCGATAAAGTTGGGAATCGCGCATACCCTTAGAAACCAATATCGATCCTCATGTTATTAAACCTATAACCATAGTGATTCCTAAATGCAAGCCAAACGCCACCTAAATTGCCTGACACAGGAATTGGACAAAAATAGGTTGTTGGTGCCTCTCGTGAAGACAAATGGCAACATAAGTAGAATTTTTCGGTATAACGGTATAGATAATAACTATATTCAGAATATTTAGACAAGAACAAGAACTAAGATTATAATATTCCTTCCATGCTAAAAAGCCGATCACTGAAGATAGATTTAGAAAGATCGATTATACGCTTTATTTCATCACTAACTAGATTTAGAAAGATCGATTATACATTTATACGCTTTATTTCATCACTAACTAGAAACAGATTAAAAGCTGCGAAGGACACTAGCTTTATAGTGTGAAGTAGCAAATATAAGCTTTGGCGTATAATTCACATCTACAAATACAAGTATTATGCACACACATTAACTTCAAATATGAAAAAAAATATAGATAAAAGGGCTGAAATTCATGCTGATGATTTCCGTGTCAGCACTTTACTTCCTTATGAACACTCTTTAGTCTTTTCTACAATAACGATTCCCGAATAGCTTTTAGCATAATCATGAGCTTTTTTCACCTACATTCAGGCTAAATCTTACTCACGAAATCACAACTTGATGATTACGAGAAGAACTCATAAGTTTTGGCTTTAACAATGATTGTTCTTAGCCCCCCAATAGGTGAAACCACCATCAAAGCAACTCCAAGTATAATACAGATCTGAAATTCATGAAGTGATGTTAGTAATTGATCAAAATGTACCAAAAACTGTTTCTTTTGGATGTTAGACTGATATATATTTATTTGTGTACCCAATTAGTAATCCAAGACAAGCTCCACTTTTTAGGCTTACAGATCGACAACCACATTATGCAAGGCAACTGAACAATAAAAGACAGTGTTAAAACCATAAGTCGGGTTTTTATATAAAGAGGAATTAGGATAGGATGAATTTGTTTACGAAGTATGTTGTCGGGGCGAATGCAAATCCTCCAAAAAATCCAAGTAGTCCACTGAAGAAAGGGAAGCAAATGCCTATGAACATAGTTAATGCTGCAACCAAATGAAGAAATTAATAGTTTGCCTAGCGGTCTTGACCCGTTTATTAGTGAATGGGTGGATTAGGACTGCGTTAACGATTTGTAAGTGACATAAGGTCTGTTTTGTATGCACAGAATCTCCTAAATCGTTTTATGTGAAGATTTACATCTTGTAATTAATGCATTAGTTATTTATAACTCTTTTTAAATGGACAGAAAAGAGTTTGTGGGGCAATGATTCAACTGAAAAAATGACCCATTTCAAGGCAAACCAGTTTTGACCCGTTATCCAACACGTTCATTTTGCTAGCTCTACACAAATCATCAACTAACTGTCTAATAATATATAGTTTGCTTACCAACGTATAAATTCCTCGTGATAAACCGAAGCATGAAAGTAGGGGTAAAGTTCAACTTCTTTACCAACATTGTTTCAATCATATCAAAGACTGGCATTGCATAGATCTACAATGCAAAAAACGTAACATTTCAGTTAATATTAATAATGACTATATAAAGCTCCACTGCTAGAGTTAATAATTTCTCACCTGGTAACTACCGATAACGTGAACCACAACGAACAAATTAGCCATGGCAATTAGCCATGCCGGCTTGTTCAAACTAACAAGTATGTTATCTGAAACCTCATTTCCATACATCCAATATCCGATAAGAGCAACCGGGAAATAGCACAAGGCTACGACTATATAGGCAACGATCACTCCTTTCCACATAGGGCCCTTTGACGGCTTTTCAGGGGTTGATGGTATTGTGGCTTGGATTTCCAACACCACGTTGTGACCCGCATATGCAAACGCCACATCACCCAGTGCACTAAAGAAGTTGAACACGGTGCCTGCTGTACTCTTGGGCTTGTATCCGTATTGTACGTTTGGTTGCACGCCCTTTTTTAGGGCGGCTGACCATGCAATAGTAGAATAACTGCATTATGAGAATAGCGTTAGATACTGTTTGGATTAGTGTATTAAAAAGGACTATGATTTTGAATAAGCATAATTAGATTATCAAGTATAATATGGTATGTATTGAAGTACTTATTTACATGCCTACAACTCTACACTCGATACATATTTGATATGTTTATATTGATACAGTTGACTGACTTAACCGTCGGATGGTGTTTTTGGCCTCGTGTCACCTTTAACGAGTTCTTTGTATGTTGCAGCTAAAATCTGGACTCGGTATGCCAGACACACTCAAACCCAACAAGAAGGCCCGACCCAGATTTTCTCCCAACAAAGTTGTTATAATAAGATATTGATTATTTGAAATAACCTCATTCGATAAACGGGTGTTTGGGCGTACCTAAGAGACATGACGGCTGCAGCCAACGAGACTCCGGCGATAGAATTGAAATTCGGGAGATGGGACAGAACGAAATGCACAGATGCAAAGATCATAATGAAATATGTAAGTTTGATGTCTTTGCAGTTTTCGCTGCAAACTACATCATGAAATTTCTTCAATGATGTGCCTCCAGTGACCATATAAACAATGTTCACACCAACTTCTACGATCAACTGTTGCGGAACCACAATGTAAAGACCGAGTTTTTCGCCAAAAGCATGCTGTCCGAGCTCGTGGTATCTGTCAAACCGTTTCCCAGGTACAATTTCATGCATCTCAACCATTTGCCATAATGTGTATAGAGTTACAATCCATGATATTACTAAAACTGCAACACCGGGACCCCTGAAATTTTGTACAGATTGGCGCATATCGCGTATTAGAGTTTTACACATTATTATGAAAAGGTGATGATAAAAAGAGGGAGACCAACCATCCAAGTTCCGACATTGCGTACGGGAGACTGAGAACACCAGCCCCGACCATTGCGGTAACATTGTGGAAGGCGGAATACCACCATTTTGCGTTTCTGGATGAGGTAATCGGGAGCCACGCATCGATGGCTTTCTCCTTATCGGTTCTGTTGTCAACCTGTTTATATCACCATTAGAAATTCAAAAATCATTGCTATTTAGTAATAATATGAAGTTCTTTGTGTAAAGTTATCCTCTGTTTACTTCAAGTAAACTTTTTATTTAAAAGTCGATACATATCGATTAATATGTTATTATGTTACACAGTCTCTTTCAGATCAACCTAACCCCTACCAAAACTAACCTAATCATGAAATCAAACCGTAACAACAGTTTATTCG
Organism: Flaveria brownii; assembly: GCA_018326445.1. Lineage (NCBI taxonomy): Eukaryota > Viridiplantae > Streptophyta > Magnoliopsida > Asterales > Asteraceae > Flaveria > Flaveria brownii. The sequence continues at coordinate 11,693 of BJCN01343622.1, forward strand.
GTTTGAATTTTATTTATATAGTTTGGTTTTGGTTTACAAAAGTTACATTTTACGCAATTACTCTGATAGATTTAAAAAAATAACCGTCAAAATCAAACTGTAACCGAAACCGACTTTTCATTCTCTCTTTTCATTCTTTGCTACAAACCCATTATAACAAAGATTTCCCAGAAAAATAACAAGATATGTGTTATTGTTTGATATATTTTTGTTGGGGCGTTACTCTGGTGGGGCCATGTCTTTATTATGTCTTTTAACTATTCTAATGTTTACAAAAAAAAAACATGCTATTGTGCGCACACAGCCTTGAGATCTACTTATTTGATTTAAGAGAGTCTGAGCTTAGCTCGATTTGACCTTCTAACAAGCCAGTGTCGACCGGCTTGCGAGTGGTTTCACTCGTTTACACCCATGTGTATTGAAACTAATAGATAACAAGTCCATATAAAACCAAAATAGCCATAAGATTTTAGGTGAGACACATACAAATAGATAAATCATATATAGGTATGTATGTATGTATGTATTGTGTGATAACTCAAACATATGAAGACATCAAGAAAAAGACAGCCATAGTATTCATGTTAACTTATATGATCATAACAACCTATTGATATGGTAAATTGACAGTAAACTTATACGATAATATGATGGTTACCGAGCAAGAGGACATACCTTGTCGTCGTATCGTTGATTTTGTGCGTCCATGGTGCTATCGTTAACCATATCGACACAAAGATCCAATAAACCGACGATCAGCAAACAGACAACTGATCAAAGGATCACGATTTGAGATTCGGGTTAGTGTCTAATTAATGTATATTTATAGAGGAAGATGTGCAGCTAGCCATTGTTCACACATGAAAGTCAAATGTGGTTGCTGTTTCCATGAAACCCGTTAAAACTTAGATCACACATTTGCTTTGCAATAGGGTCAACTCTCTCAAGTCTAAGTATCCAATCACAATGATCAAACTCACAATTATATAATTATAATTAACTTTTATATTTAATTGCAAAACAATGTTACGATCATGATAGTTGTTATCTTTTGATTTAATCACCAGAGTTTATATCCTCAAAAATTCTTATTAACATTAACTAACATTTATGATGGTGATTTATAGTTTATTAAATTCTCCTTAATGCGTGATATTAAGGCATGCGTTAACAGATATTTAATAAAATACCAGTTGTTTTTTTAGCTTTATATATAGTTTTGCAGCCCCTTTTATCTGTTTTGAAAGTTGAGTCGAACAGTTACTACAATTTCTGAAAACAAATAATCAAACAGGCAGGGTTGGTTGGTAAACTGGATCGACCGGTTTAACGATTTGAGCTCATTTTTTTTTCAAGATAGCTATTTTTTTTAATTCTATAAATGATTAATGAATAAACAAATAGTGGCCAAACGGCTGTGTTGGGTGGCAAATACGTATTCCTAAAATGAAATATATGAACAAATAAAGGCAAAAAGGTGAGATTAAGATGTTTCATAAATTCAACAAAATCTTGAGATTTATGTTGTGACGAGCTGTCTCTGATAGATGATAACAATAGATGGAGTCATAAACTTAGTTTTATGATTATGATACATCTTGGGTAGATCATTGTCAACCTGATAATACTCAAAGTTAACAAGGACGCCCTCGGGAATCCTTGTAAAATTTTAGGTTTTATGCGAATAGAAAAAAAAAAAAAAAACAGGCACCTGTAACTTCAGTCCGCCCTGTGTTTTGTTCTTTTGTTTTTGTTTTTACTTCATTTCAATGTAACTTAAAATTATATTTGATATTTTAATGTAACAACTCTTAATATTTTATATTTTAACTAGATACGAATATTTGAATCTGATATTAAGTATTTTGGTTAGGTGTCGAATATATTCACTTGATATTCAAAAAGTAACATTTAGTATAACTAGTTGGTTTTTGCCGTGACCTGTGAAGACTTGATTTTAATAAAATCAGTAGCGATAGATATGTGGTAATAAGCATGCACGATATTTGAGAATTTAGAATAATATTACATTGTTTGGAAAAAAATTAAAAATATTTAATGTTTGATTAAAGTTAAACATACATAAAAATAAACATGTCACAAATGTGTTTTAAATATTTAAATGAATCTATAAATTTGTTTAGATTTTTTTTTGTTGTTTTGCAGATTTCTTTTGCATTGAACTGTTGGTGACTAAGTGAAAAAAGATCAAAGGGTGTAGCTGGAAATGGTGAAGACTTGAAGGGCTTAAAAGACCAAAATAAAACATTCAGAACCCTTGGCTAGAAGATATGATGTGTTGCGATATGCTCAACTCTTCCACAAATAACTACCGAATAAGCTAGTTATATAATGTACTATCACCGATATTTTGTAACATAAAGTATATCGTCGTGATTCTGTTGCTTAATAATCATGCGAGTCTTGATGAAGAGATAGAACACTTAAGATTCACGACTTAAGGGCTGTTGGACAATTTGTGAATAATTAAGTGCTGAACTAATAAAATATATTGATCATTAAGGGCTGAACCATTAAAAACTAGTATATCGTTTAACTATTCGAAGGAAAATGTCTGATCAATTCAGATAAGAGGTCTTAACCATTCATCATTAGACCTCTTAATCATTTAGCATTAGTATAATGCTTAAACATTCAGATGCAAATATCTGAACCATTCAAACATTTACTCGCGAAACAAATATTTGAACCATTCAGACATCTGAACCATCAAAAGACTGATTCAAATACTGTCAATCAGCCCCTTACACAAATTGTTTGTTTGTTTAAATTGTATTCTAAAAATAAATGTTATGCTTCTCTCTAGCCCCTTACACAAATTGTTTGTTTTGTTTACTTTAAAAGCCAAACTCCAAAGTCTTTATGCATATGGTACAAGTAACCAAAGCAAGTAAATAACTCAAACTATAGGAAGATTTTTTTTCATTCGACTTCTCCCTCAACAGACAATGATGACAGACTCCTCTTCTCCTCCAGATTTTTCTAACAGACTGGTTGATGGTAACCACAAGACTAATAAGTTTAACTCTTTCATGTCCGGTTTAGCTGGCGTTATAAAGCTCCATCGATAAAATCTCTGACTTTTATTTTAGCTTTCAAGAAGGGAAATATATATCTAGGGTTTGTGAAACTTTTGTTTCATTCAGAGTGATGGTGGTGAGGAGGGGGAAGATTTACAGGTGTGTGAAGGTGGTGATGGACTGTGGAAAAGAAGACGGTGGAGAAGTGGAAGAAGTGGAAGACGGTGGTGGAGGAATCAGTCAAATACAGTGGATATTTGGTGATGATTTAAAATTATTTTTGAAAAGTATTCTTTAGAAATAGCAGGTAATGCATTTTATATATCTTTTGTGCATTGTTGCACTTGTAGTTTCCTTTTTTATTTAATTTAGAGTAAATTACGCTTTTCGTCCCTGTGGTTTGGTGGTTATAACCATTTTCATCCAATAGTTTAAA
>BJCN01343624.1:1002-16735 GCA_018326445.1 Flaveria brownii
AATAATAATAATAATTTATATTCACTATTTATATTTTATAACTAATACTATTTAAATTTTATATTAACTTATTTAAATACCTAAGAACATAACCATAAAATATTTCACACTTAATAATAATAATAATAATAATAATAATAATAATTTAAAACACACATTTTTGGGTGTTTTAATAATCTGATGTTTATAGCTAAATTTATTAGTTAATGACATATCATTTAATATGTTTTAAAAACCTAGTTACAATAATAATAAATATAATTATATCAATAATAATAATAGCTATTATAAAGTTAATAACAACAACATAATATTTTATAATTTTTGTTAGTTAAAATTTAATATAGTCTTTTTTGTCATTTTTTTATTAGTAACAACCTAATAGTAAATTATAGTTAATCAAAATACAATGTTTTATATTTGATAATAGTATCATGATATTATAACAACGAATTATTAAAAATATGCAGATATCCACGAGAATCCGAGTGTCTGTATATACTTAAATTCGTCAAAACCAAGATAACTTAAAAAACTATCATAACAATATTATTAGATACGTTCAAAATCAAACTGATGCAAGTCAAGTCTAATACGCTAGTCTATTCTATTTATGTAAGGTGATTAGGACATTATTATAATTAATTCAAATGTAAGAAACCTAATACAACTCATATAGTTCAAATGCTTCATGGATTCATTTCTATTTTAACCTCTTTTAATAAACTTCTACCTATTAATATATATTTATAACTAAATTTCTTATTTAATGATATATTTTTTTTGTTTTTATATGCATGTAATTATTATCTATACTTTGGAATATAATAATTTTAATATTTATAACTAAATTTATTAGTTAAAAGCATCTTGTTTAATTTAAAAAAAAAGCAGCAGCAGCAACAACAACAACAACAACAACAATAATAATAATAATAATAATAATAATAATAATAATAATAATAATAATAGCAAATTAATAGTAATAATAATAAAAGTAATAATAATAATTTATATTTACTATTTATATTTTTATAACTAAGTATTTATTAAATTAAATATTATCTTAAATATTTTTATAATAATAATAATGTTATTATTATTATTATTAATATGTTTAGAGGCATTTTGGGTATTTATTAATTTTGGTGTAATACCTAAATTTGTTAGTTAATTACATATTATTTAATACGTATTAATAAATTACAATAATAATCTATTATAATAAAAGAGTAACTTGGTATGACATGTGTCATCACCATAATTCTCCTCATCAAAATTTTCCCGCTTATCTCTCCTATTAAATAATTACCTTAATTACTAATAATGTTATTTAACATTTTTTAGATTAAAATACTTTTTTATAAATTAAGGAAAAGATTTTTTGTTAATGCTATTTCTAAATAAACAAATGTTTATAAATAATATTTTTTTTCTAAAATATCAATCTTTTTTAAAAATATGATATATTATAAAATTAGTGTTTTTAAAGAGTAAATTATTTAAAAACCAAAAATAATTTAATTTAGGAATTATGATAATGGAATATTTTAAAAAATGATATTTTTATAAGTTTGTTTTATAACAAAATGTTATTTTTTTGAAAAAATTAAAAACAAAATTAAAAAAGTTGATATCACTGTTTTATTACTTATAGTAATTACTCATACGTAATTTCATTCATATCATATCTTGGAATATCATTTTATTTTTAATAAATTTTATTATATTAATATTTTATTTATTCAGCCCGTGTATTACACGGGTTTTCTAAAGCTAGTAATAAATATAATCGTAAATACTTATACTAATAATAATTATTATTATATAGTTAATGACAACACCAGTAACAATATTTTATAATTCTTTTACTTAAATTTAATATTGTGTTTTTGTCATGTTATTGTATTAATAACAATTTAATAGTAACTTACAACTAATAATAATATAATATTCTACATTTAATAAGATTTTTATTATAACACTTTAAGATGTTCGTTAATTGATATCCATAAACTATTAAATACCATATGTTCGGTAATAATATTATGATATTATTATAACGAATCGCTAAAGTATGTCTAGATATCCACAAAATTCCAAATGTCTATATTATTAAACTCACCAAAAGCAAGATATGTCTAAAACCTATCATTGCGACGTTCTCGTATATGTTCAAAATCAAACACCACGGCAAAATGCGGGTCTAATCCACTAGTATTTAAGTTAGCGTCTTGGAGGACAAAGTTCTCATTATAATCATATTTGCGGGCAAAGTTTCATTATAATCATATTTTAAGACACCTTAGAATTTATTACTTTGTAAACCTTTTTTATAATACCAAAATGTTCCCTTAGCATGATGTACAAGTATTTTAAGCATATTAAGCTTTCATTAATGAGTTTAAGCAATTTCATTAATATCATAAACTTTAATCCGTTTTATTAAAATGAGTAACAAAGATTTATACATTATTATAAGTGTTGTTTATATAAATTATTATTTAAATTTATATATGTTATTATTTATATAATTTATAACAATATCATGTTTTTAATAAACATTAAAAAGAGTATCATGCACATTAAGAAACATCTTTTTATTCATACATTTTAAAAAAATATAATCGTAAATCCTAAACACTAATTTCTTTTTTTGTAACCACCTCTCTAAACTTCTTTCTACATCATTTTTTCCAAATCTGTAACTTAGAAAAATTGAAAATGTTGTATACGAACTTTTAAAAACTTCAAGATAAGTACTAAAGTACAAGTCGTTGAAACCAAATCCTACAAATTTTAACACACAAGTCACAACTCGTAAGTTCACACAATAGTATATAAAATAGAAGTTACAAGTATTTATGTGCAAATGTGAGGAAGCCATGAGTTTAAGTCTCTCTCTAATAAAAAAAACTCATAGTTAGGGCATGAGATTTTTTTAGTAATGAGTTTCCTTTTGAGAGGGTGGAGTATGGTCCCGACTGGAAAGTGAATAAGTGCACCCGATTAATATAACACCTATTATTCGAATCAGGATCGTACATTTGTTATTAAAAAAATGTGAGATATATTTATTATTATATCTGGGTTAACATTGATTGTAATTGATCTTAAATGCATGAGTAGGTGAGAAGTCTAGGCTATAAAAAGGAATGTTATGTTTGTTTAGACTTTTTATTGTTCATCACTGAAAAACAGCCTGAACACATATATGTATAGAAGGAGATGACCATTTTGTATCTGACTTTAACTGTGTGAAAAGAAGTTTATTCATCATCAATCAACACACGCTCATACCTACTAGTTCAAGATGGCTTCATCAAATAGGCACTGGCCAAGTATGTTCAAATCCAAGCCCACTTACACCACTACTCATCAAGATCACCAATGGCAGTCCCATGGTTCCAACCATATCCCCACCCATAGATCATCTGGTAAGTAATTCAACTCAAACCAAATTTTAAACTATTATGTTAATTATAATAATCATGATCGCCAGTGACAGAACCAGAACTTGTTAGTCAAAGGCTCATAATATAACGTTATTTTCTCTATCAACTACAATTAAGCGATACAACTTCTCTTTTACCTAAAATAAACTTATCTTTATAAATTGACAGCAGGAGGTCAATGGACCCTCTTGACCGTCTCTTCGCTTTATCCCTAATAATGAGTAGTGATCGCGTTCTAGCTCAATTTCTTCATCTACTTTTTAGGTGTTTTATGTTCATGATAAATATTTTTATCAATGTTTTCTGTTATTTAGGATAATATTGTGTTCCTAATAATCTTGAAATGCTGATGAAATATGTAAGTTACTGTTTCTAATTTCACATGCACATATCCGGAAAAAGAGTTAGGATGTTGCATACGTTACAAGATTAAATGTTTTTAATACATTATTATAGAAAACTTATAAGGTGTTGAAATAATGGCAGGACGTGACGAAAGACCCCCCTAACCGAAGCCAAGATGGAATCCTAAACCCGAGCAAATCGGGCTTGAATCAATTTTCAACTCAGGGTTAGTGAATCCTCCAAGGGATGAAATCAGAAGAATCCGAACTCGACTACAAGAGTATGGATAAGTAGGCGACGCCAATGTCTTCTACTGGTTCCAAAACAGGAAATCTAGAAACAAACACAAGAATCGCCACCTTCAGAGACCACAAAACCACCAACCCCAACCCATGTATGGGACTGGGGCTGGCGTTGTGAAGGTGGCAACCACCTTCACATCGTCGTATGCTAAAAAGTCCTCATCCAATTCTGATGAATTCCATTTTAACTCCCCTACAAGATCGGTTAACCAACAACCGCAAGCCTATTTAGGTGAAGGTGGGGGGAATTCCCTCCACCAGCACCACGGGGAGTTATTTCACGAGTCTTTCATTTTCCCCGTGGTGCAAGAAGAAAAGCCTCAGGAAAACACAACCCCAAGTTTTTTACAAGGGTTTTGCTTTCCTGAGATCCGCACTATGATTGATCAAGGTAAGGAGGTTGAAACAGTTAACATTGTAAAAATGTTGAGTCAAAGTATACCATCACCACCACAACCACCACAGCAAGCGCTGCTAGCGGCTCCAACAAAAATTACTGTTCCTCAAATTCGCAATGATCTCCAAGGTGCCTTTTCATGGTTCATTCTTTTTCCTTTGAAAAAACAATTGTCTACAAAGAATCAATTTCAAGAATCATGTGCCTAATGTATATGATGGTATGATCGAAAGGACTGAAGCTGGAGCGCGAAAAACTATAGGGTTTATCAATGATGTCCTGTTTGAGGTTGATATTGCACCCTTTAATGTCAAAGAGGCCTTTGGAGGTGACATGGTGCTTGTAGATTCCTCTGGGCGGACTGTGGTGACCGACGAGTGGGGGCTCACACTCCAGTCTCTCCAGCATGGTGCATTTTATTACCTGGTGTGCGCATTCACAGATGATCATGTTGACACCGTAGACATGGTACATTCCATGCCTTAGACATCGTTCACAAATTTATTTTCGCATGAAGTTCTTGATCATTAGTCACAACAATACACATAGTAGCAAAAAGAGTGTGATTTCAATGACATATACGCACTTTCAAGGTTTATAAATCAGTGGAGACTTGTCTCATTCACAAACTGCATCTAAAAGTTCACATTTGGGAGAAGTTTTAAAAAATTTACATATCAAAATTGTAACAACGTAGCTTTGTATGTGACAGTAACACCTTTAAATTTGTAACATTAGTTACATTCATTCATCATATAAGTTTAATAATTAATGAGAAATTATTTTATTTAAGACATTTGTAAATGTAAATGTTATTACTATTATCACAAATATAGATGTTAAACTGTTTGTTTTATAAAGTTTGCATTTTTTATAAACAAACAAAACATAAGTTTGTGTTACATAAAATATTCTTTTATCAAGGTAACCAGGAATAAAGAAAATTCTAGCACGTCATTTGAGTAGGCATTTGAACTAATGACTAGAATGTTTAAAGCCTGGGAACTGCAAATGTATATAGTTACTTGGCATATTAATTATAATTTTTTAATAACGACTATATATACACCCGTATTGCATCTTGTTACACTCGTGTTCGACCATGTATACGCCTGTTTGCCGTTGTATACGAGTGTCCTCGACCTTCTAATGCACGTATATTCAACGTTTTGAAAAGTGGGATGACTGATGTGACAATGGGGTATAACCCATAAAGTATTGTTGAATGTCAGTCAACTAACAGTTTAATGTATTGACTAATATTTTCTTGGTTATCTTGCAGATTTAGAAGCTAAATGAAGCACTAGGACTGGACAACAAGATGTTAATCCTTTTATAAATTGGGATTATTTTCTTTTTATCATCTTACCGCTCTCTTTTTCTCTTAAATTGAATAGTCTGGTATAAGTTTATTGGCCTTTTGCTAAGAACATGTTACCTTCACAATGTTGTATAAAATGGATTATATATTTTGCTTAAGTTATTGTATGCAGTGAGGTAATCTACATGAGAAATACAAATATAATTGATCATATCGATCAACAAACCATCATAAGATGGCCTAATGGTAAGATATCTGAGACTTTTAAGAGACCTATGTTCAAAACTTTTTAAGTAAACATTTTGGATGACCACTGTTGTCAAAAATAAAATAAATAAATAAATAATAAAAAAACTGATATCGTCACTTATATGGTGGACAGACTGTTAATACATGACAATGTACATTAAAGATTTGGATGATATCATCTTTCTCGTATTTTCTTCCTGTTTTTGAGGTTTTGTGTTTTCGTTCAAAGGCAAATCTATATATCAAATCTAAGTAGCAACAACGTTCTAGTCTAAACTTTGACTTTTTAAGTAGCCTAAGAATTGTTTCAAGATGGCTTAATCACCAAAAATAAGTATTTACGTTCCCAAGTTTCTATAATATCATTGGAGTGTTAAGAGCAATTGAACTTGGTAAATAAGCTGGAAAGAAGTTAATTAGCTCTTTATTGAAAAAATTAACAACTTACTAAAAACTAGGAACTTGACTTATTCAAAAACTATTAAAACGGCCACTTCTAATGTTCTTATTTAAATTATACTCCATGTTGATTATATCTTTAATGATGGATCAAATTATTGAACTTTAATCACGTCTCTTTAATCATAAACATTAAACTAGATAGCAAAATAATGAAACTTACTCGTAGACATTGAGATCTTTGATAAGGATGATAAAGTTATATCCAATTATTTTGTTCTTGTTATGTTGGATCCATGGATAATCTTGAAAGAAAAGTAATTAGTAGTGTTTCTTGTTATCTGTTATTTTTCTTATTTATATAATACTAATTATCAACTTCGTTATGCATTGTTGGTTGTACTTTATGTTATATAAATTGTACCTCACATTGTTTTTTTATTTTTCATTTTTAACCCTATAGTTTCCACCTTTTACATTTAACTATCATACATTTTTCATTTTCAACTTTGATCTAATATACTTTATCATTTACAGTTTTTTTGTTTTACGTATCGGTTTAAAATTTTCGAGTTAACATACAGTCACATGCATATGTGGTTTAATGATTTTACATCTATTTTTTTTTCTGTTTCACGACCGCGTTGTGTAACACACTTCGTTCTACTTTATAAACATTAACACGTCGCAATGCACATGCATGGTTTAAAGTTTTCCGCTATTTTTATGTTCGGTTTTTTAGCTTTTCTGGTGTCGGTGGTCGCTCTACCTAACAAGATAGAGGAAAGACTCGCCTAGACCTACCCTCCCCAGACCCTGCTCTTGAGTGGGAGATACTGGGTTTGTTTGTTTGTTTGTTTGGTGTTGGTGGTCGCTAGCGACGGTTTGATATTAATGCTATTTGATACGGTTTACGACCCCACCGCAACGCGTGAGTTAAGTACTAGTTAGACTCTAAACAGGAACCCTAATATAAAATTATGGGGTATTTTCATGAAATAACATCCTCATACTTTAGGGACTAGTTATGTCATTTAAGCATACTTTAATTAAATGATTCATATGGTACATAAGCAATTATGTCTAACATTTGTCTCACTTTGTCGAGTGATAATTTATGATGTGTATACGTAAGTTTGATCAAGTTGATTAAACACTCATCAACTGTCACATCCCGGTGGAAGCGTGAAGCGTTTTGGATGTGACTTGTTTGTTCAGAACGCAATGATTACAAGAGTCAATTATCAACACATAACATCACATAACATATTTCATTAATATAGGTTAGGATTACATCATATATATATAGATAGTCAAATTTTGATATAATCCTATTACAACATATTATTTAACTATAATATTTTCAAAGACGATGGAAATGAGCATCCACCGCTACACTGAAATCGTAGATGTTGACAGTTAAGTTCACACAAACTCTTCCTACAATTTCTCCCCAGCCATTGTACACATCAAAAGAGAATTCAATATTGTTAGTCATGGCTACCTGAAAAACATACTCAAAATAGTCAACATAAAGTTGGTGAGATCATAGGTTTAAATCCAGACAAAATATTTTTTATGCATCAATTACAACCAAACCTGTTCTTACTAATCTGATAATTCATACTGTCACGAAATAATTTATAAAATCAAATAATATAGCATCATAACACTCATCCTGTTGGTGCAAGAAATATTTTCCTAAGTAGCGCTACCTATATTATCCAACGGTTCCACATTCGAATTAATGGTTGTATCACAAATGACAGTATATCTCAAAAATCTCATAATAATACATCAATCATAAAATAGTATGTTTTTCCCCAAAAACTTTATAAACACCAAAATGGGGCTATGAGTCTCACCTTTACTCCAAATTATAAGCTATAAAAATAAATTTTATATGTTAGATACAAAAAATTCTTTAACGCTAAATTTTTAGAACATCAGATGGAAGCAATTACTAAAATTTTAATATTAACAATATTAGAATATTACCATAAAATTTCCAACTTCCATTTTACCATAAATAAATTGTTATAATTATTACAAACTTAACATAAATCATTAAAAATATCTACTGTTGTCCATAAATTCTCAAATTTTTACAGAATATTACTCAAACAAATTAGAATACTTTATAAATTTATTAATGTCTAACTCACAGTAGATTTGTTTCTGTAATTTTTACAATAATTACAATATTTCATAAAAAATATCTATACAAATCCAAAAATTATGAAATTTATACATTATCTTTGAGTTCAATTTATCATGGCTTCAGTGAATTATTCATTATTTATTACATTGTTTAATTATTTCTTTTGATTTTTCCTTTACAGATCATATAAAAATTCATATCTCAATCATAAAAAGGAAATAAACTACAAAATAATTCCTGGAGCTTTCATATCATATGAGAATCATTATGTGATTTTTACAGAATTTATCCGAATTTATTTCTATTATTCGAGAATTTTCTTTACCTTAAATAATTTGTATAAATTATTTTACTTATTATATTCTTAATAAAATTTACAGAATGGTAATTTAATATTTTTCTAACAATTCTCCAATGTTTATTCCCACAATCTCAGTCGTTTAAGTAATAAACCGAATTTATCAACATACACATAATTTTCAACCCTTTATTTGAAATCTTTTTATTTGAATTCAAAGTTCATCATATTTTTCAAATTTTCAAACCTTTCTTACTGATTTTTAAAGTGTTTTGTAAAGTTTTGTGAAGAACTTGAAGGTTTAACCAAAAAGGGTTGGTTATATGTGTTTGTTTAACACATATGTTTTGATAATCTAATTAACACATAATTTAAAGTTAGAACCTTGAAAAGAAACTTGATGATGTTGTTGCTTGCTATGGAAACCAAAAGAAAGAAAGAGTGGATTGTTGTAGTCGATGGGGTGGTGGTGGTCGATGATGGTTGTTTGAGCCGAGGGAGGGAGTGAAAGATTATGTGGTTGTGGTTGTGTAAGTTATGGTCGATGGTGGTGGTGTTTGTGATCAAAACCAAAGGTTCAAAGGGTGTGGGAGGTGGCGGTTGTGGAGGTGTTTTGGTGGTGACCAAGAGATGTGAGGTGATGGTATGTGTTTGATAGAAATCGAGAGATGGTTGTGAGGGTGGTGGTTTACGGTTATAGTGGTGGTGTGACCGAGAGTTTTCGAGCTTAAAGAGTTAAGATGGTAGTGTTTGTGTAAGGATATGGTGAGTATGGGAAGTCTTCGGCCGAGTTTAATAGGGAAGGCCTCATCATTACCCTATATTGTGACACTTTTGAAATTCAAGGTATTTCATATATTCTGTTACTTATTTGATTACATAAATTATTTAGTTTAGAACATAATATTAAGAAATGATCCTTTGATATTAGGATAATTAAATCTAGGATCATCGTAAGTGAATCACTTTATAATATTTTATTTGAACCTAAATAATTTTATGACATTATTATGTGTTGCAAATTACTAATTTATGACGTTCCGTCTAACTTCTAAACCTAGATGCTTTAACCGACTCACGTCGTCAAAAAAAAAATAAACTACACTAGTCGAATTAAAACACAATCTTAATATAATAGATTACAAATATATATAATTTTAACTTGTAGGATTTATAACCAAATTTATATTAACGCAATTATATTTTATGCTAACGTAAATGAGACCGATTAACCTATTAAGTAATCAGATAACCATCTCTTACCACCATTTAACCATAAAATACCAAAATTCATATAATAATCACCATTTTTTCACTCAAATGCCCCCCCCTCTCAACAAAATCTCAAGAACATCATTTATCCTTGTTTTTACCATACCTACACTAATTATGATGACATAAAGAGATTTCTTGCAAGAATCAAACAATCAAAAGGGACCCCCTAACACTTTCAGCCGTTACCTTCAAGAACCATACCATTCCCCATCATTTGCCATCATACTCCATGAATACACTTGCCAAAAATCCCATATAAATACTCCTTTTTGACTTGTATCAAGAATACACTAAACTTCCACTTACTCCATTCAACAACCAGCCTATTATACAAACTTATCCCTGCTGAAACTCAGCAGAAAAGCAAGTACACAAGCTGTCCAAGACGTAAAAGCAAGATCACAACACGCACACACACACCATCCAAGCTTCGTTTCTTGCAAACGTTTAGGCATTCATTCATTTACCCTTAAGCAATACTTTAATATGTTTAAGATAATAAGATTATAAGTATATATATGCAGTTATATCATCTAATATTAAAAAAAAAACAAGTGCATTACTTGTTCATATAAAAATATATGGTTTAAAAGTTGCTCGATGTATAAAACGAATTCTGTCAGAAAATTATCCTAACTTTGAAAGGTCATAACTTGGTCAAAACAAAATCAAAATGTACGATTCTTGAGCCTAAAGTTAAGTTTAAAGAGTTATCTTTCCAACCATAATAAATACATAATTATTAAGTAAATTTTGTGCTCTCAAAATTCTATTTTAAAACGACGTGTCAAAACTGGTCATTTTGACAGATTACTTAGGTCGGAATTAGGAGGCCGTAACTCTCTCAATGTCTACCCAATTGACTTGATTCTTTTTCTAGAAGTTAGTGTTATGAGTTATCTTTACAATTCAAGTGGTATCACGTAAAATGGTTAAGTTTTCGACCCTCAACCTACTGAAATAAGTTTGAAACTCTAGAATATAGCTGCACTTACTTTTGAAAGGATATGATTATATTTGGACAATTAAATGAACTCTATAAATTATTATACTTATTTTTCCAATAAGTTAAAATGCATATATATGTATGATAAAAATCCCATATTTTATTTTTTATTTTTGATTAATTAAAACTCTAGCATAAAATGACACTTAAAAACACAGAAATCAGTAAACCAACTTTAATTCAAAAAATGATAATAATCACATTTGAACTTATAATTATGACAAAATATGCTCATTTCATAATAGGTATTTATGCTTATACACTATTTATTTTAAATCCAAGTTCATAATAAAAAATTGCTAACGGTTCGTAAAACATACAAACCCATAAATTGAATCAGTTTACTTTTTAATCAATAAATTAAAAGTAAAACTTATTTTATGTAACACTTAACTCGTCACTTGGTTTAACGACTTATTCATGGGAATGTACCCCTTATTTGCACACCGTATGTATATGTAGGAACTGGCTCGGTTTAAGTGCAATCCCTCTTGTTTCACGTGATCCGTATCAGAATGTGAGTTTTCGTAGCCCCTTTTTACTTTTACTTACTTTGGGGGAGAAACATGTTACTTAACGAATTTACATGAATCATTACTATTATGTCTTATGCTTATACACATTTTGGTGATGAATGTTTATTTATTGGGTTGGACTTACAAAGACCTCGCTATCTTACACAGCTACTTAACTCCGGGATGGAGCCATAGGTTTAATATAGATAGTAATATCGGGACTGACAATCCCCATTCTCTCGACTGACTGGAACGTGTAAATCCACAGTCAACAATATTGAATAATTATTACCACGCAGACTATAACTTGACTATTATTTCCATACTTGAATTAAGTATCGAACGAGGCATGTAGTCAAAGGCTTAGTTGTGGACTCATAAATACATTTATTCTACTTGTGTTATGGCTACTTTACATGATGAGTTTTTGATTCATACTTGACTACTTACTTTACAACTACTTATCGAGTCTCAAAATCTACGAGCTCACCAACATTATTGTTGACCCATTTTTAACATGTTTTTCAGGAAACAATCAAGGTTAGCGTTTTGGTCTTCACTTAAGTATGGCACGCCTAGGGCACAACTGAAGATTATTTTATATAAGCTTAGGATGTTAGGCTCATAATCTTGAATCTTTAAAAACTTGTACCCTAATACTTTGTTGCCTAAGTTTATTTTGAATGCATGAATGAATTTTAATTTACTTAAGTACCACGTGTTCAAAATATCCGATTACGTCACCTCCTTGCGATTCCGCCGCCGGCGAGGGGTGTGACAACGATGGTTGTGGGCTACCGATGAAATTTGGATTGATGGATATTAAATTTACCTTAAAATCCCCCCCTAAATATGCCTTTATCTTTAACTTTCTTGAATTTGCTTCATATAACAAGATTTATTATCATCATTATAATTGAGATCGAATTCTTACTGCTTGTTTTTCTTCTTGTTCTTCCATTTGATGCATTCATACAAAGTGACTGAATCCACCACGTTCATAACACCTGAGTTCTTCTTTCTGATGTTTCCTCAAGCGATACCTCTTGCATGTCCTTCTTAGTCCTTGTTAAAGTTTCTTCCTCGTCCTCTAACACGGCTTTGATTGTTTGGACTTGTCATTAGAAGTTTCCCTTGATTATTAGACTCTGGTTCATCTTAACTTTTAATATGTTCTTCAAAGGGTATAATTCTTCCATCAGCTTCTTCAAATGGCATTGTTCAATTTCTTGATATAGTTTGATAGATGCGACGATTGGTGAAATTTGTTTAGAACTGATTGGTGGAAACTTCTTTGGAACCGAGTTAAGCAGTTTTCTCACAATGACCTTGTCTTTCAAAACACTACCAAGACTTTTGGACTTGGCTTTCTATATTGCTTAAAATTACTGTAAAGTCACTTACTGTTTAGTTGTATTCATTTTCAAAGCCTCTTACACACTTATTAAAGTTTGTAAACGTGCTTTCTAAAGTAGAATGGATCTAAAATATTTGACTTTAATTGAGTCCAAAACTTTCTTTGCAAATGAGTATTGTGCAACTTTTATTAATACATAATGAGGCAACTTTTGGAAGATCATTACCTTGGTTGTATGCAATTTCATTTAGCGATTGTTAAAATTCCAAATACCATAGGCCTTTAATATAGGTTTCATCAACTACGCCCAAGTAGTGTAATACGTTTTAGTTAGTTTAAGACATCAAAATGAAGCATATGCTTGCTCACTAATTGAGGTAGAACTACTTGATATGTTTTCTAACATTCTTCCTTACTTTTTTTTTTTTTGATTTTCTTGCTTATCTTGCATGCTTTGACTGAAGTTGGTCTTTCATGCTTACTGTGATCGAAATTGGTCTTTCTTTCTTGCGTTGACCACATGCGTCTTTCTTGCTAGCTTTGACCGTATAGATCTTTCTTGATTAATTTGACCACATGGGCCTTTCTTTTTTGCTTTGAAATACTATGGTTACTCTTAATTGAAATCTGAACCAAGATTGGTTCGATCTTTCTTGCTAAATGAACCAAAAGCTTCGGTTCTTGCTTGCTATGTGAACTACAAGGGTTCGGTTCTTGCTTGCTATGTGAACTACAAGGGTTCGGTTCTTACTTGCTATGTGAATCTTTTAGTATTCGACTTTGACTTGCGAATGATTAAAAAACCTGAATATGATTTAAACTTGCTATTTACGTTAGAGTAGGTTATAAATTTGATTCTAGTATGAAACAAAATATCAAATTATTATTTTTGTTAGAATGGTTTTCTAATTTCATATTTTCTCTTTTTACTTTCTTTTTTTGTATTATTCGAAACAAGATACTAAAACAATTGAGAATTAAGAAACTTTGGAAACTAATATGCCCTTTTGTGATCCTGTAATTTTGACTTTTCCTTGACCTTGGGATTTGATAAACTATGGTGGTGTTTGTTTTTTTGAAAAACATTCGCGAAGCCTCTTATATTTGTGTCGCACAGACGATGCGTAGGCATTAGTGTCTGTAGCCTGTTTGTTTTTCCGAAGAGATTTCATTAAAAAATGTTTGTGCGTGGTCTTCTTGGTGCAGACCTAGAAATATAACTTCATAACACTTCTCAAACCTCTTCTCATATCAACCCATTTGATAAAACCCCTTGCTGCCGCATGCACTTCCTCCGACTCCACTCACCTTCGCGCCGCCGCCGCCTGCCCCCAAACATACATCTCCATCCTCTCACGCATAGACGAACGCCTATTCAGAGCCGATCTACATCTCGTCAACACCACCACATCGCTCACCAGCGATTCCACCACCAATCCACCGTCACAACCTCCGATCAAACCACCCAATTCCCTTTTACTCCCATTCGAATCCAACATCCACAGCAAGCACATCTAAAACTCAGAATTTGATCCAAACACACTCATCGGAGCCACCTCAATTTTAGTTGTCGGAACCATTTGCTCCAGCGAATGACGATGTGTGTTTGCTTATTATTCGATTGAACTTGACCGGTGCAGGTGACTTTAGGCAATTTTGTGATTAAACAGAGGGTTCGTGATGTGCTTCTTCTGTTGCTTATGGTTCTTAAGAACATTATTAATGGCGGTAAGAAGTATTCTCTTATTGCTGATGAATTCATGGTGTTAAGGTTTGATGATTGTTGATTAGAGGTTGAAGATGGTGTGTTTGGGAAGCTTCATGCATATCAATGATGTTATTGCTGATGAACTCATGTTGATTTCTAAGTTTTATGTGCATAGATTGTTCTTATTTATATATTGCGATTTGTGGGATTATAGTGCATAAATCTCAGTTAGTTTTTTTGCAGTTCTAAAAACATTATTGTTTTAGTTTATCTTAATAGTTGTAGAAGTTAAAAACCAAATAGTCTTCTTCTTGAAGAATATAGAGATTTTGGTCCTTCTATTCTTCTACAAATGTCTGCAGATGTGGTTCGCATACTGCAGACATTTTACATCTGAAAAAACAAACTACACCTATGTCGACTTACTTTCAAGTTTCAAACATATCTCCAATTTTGATTCCAACAAAATTCCAAGACAATCTAGATCCCCTAATGTGTTCTATATGATTAATGAAGATTTGATTTTTTATCTTATTTTCGTTTTAATCTTTCTCGCCAAAACCTTCTTTGTTGTTTCCCTCTCTTCATCTTCCTTTGATTGGAATTTTTGGAATTGATTGTTTCAATTCAATTAGATCAATAATAATGATGCTTTTGATTTTGAGTGAAGATAACAAGTGAAAGATTTAATTGTTATTTGATGTTGACTGTGATTTTCGAAACTTTAATGTGATGAAAGTACTGATCGAAAAATCGGGTTTCAAACTTTCTTCTGATTTTGATTTGTTTCTTCTTCATAGATCCAAGAGCAAACACGTTGTGATGCCAAAAACCCTCACGTAACACTCACAAATACAAAAAAATTCATATTAACAGAGAATTCACATTACACACATATATTCATGCTTAGGGTCTACCCATCCCTTGACTTGTGACTTATTGAGC
>BJCN01343629.1:0-13989 GCA_018326445.1 Flaveria brownii
ATCATAATGCCACGGTAATCGGGTTTGTTCTTGAATACCCGTTTCTTCCTAATTGGGCATTTGTTTGGTGGAAGATCAACCAGGGTCCATACCTTAAGCTTCCTAAACTATTACAGCTCCAATTGCATCGATTCAACCTAGCAAAGATTCTGAAGAGCTACATGAACATTTTTCGATACGATTTGGGATATAAAACAAGAGAATAGGCAGACATTAATCAAACCAGATTGACTCCCCGTCCGAACTCCATTAGTGATAGATCTAATAATGTTATCATGGGGGTGATCTTTCAAAGTTTTGAAATCAATGGTTACGGGAAGGGGATTTGAATAAGGTTGGCTAATAGGTTGATGATGGGAAGATGAAGGTAAGGAAGATGTCAAAGTGAAATCAATTGGGGAGGTGAAAGGGATAGGCTGAGATAAGGTAGATGTAGGTGATGAGGGAAGAGATGCGGAGACCGGTGGGGTTGGAATGTCAAAAGATGATGAGGAAGATGCAATGTCAACTGATGTATCATCATTTGTTGATGTATTGGGAGGGACTTGATGAATGACTGGTAATGGAGCTGGAGGAATGATGTTTGTTTTGACATTGGAGATGGACGCATCATCATCAAAAACTGGAATATTAAACGAATTGAACACTGTATTGGAGTCAAAGAATCATGCAGGTTCAGATCGCACATCAGAGGAATTATGTTCCTGCCAATCTACATAAAAGGACTCTTGCACAATACCCGATAAGCTTTCTGAGAGGATGAGTAACTGACGAAGTAGCATTCATCAGACACGACATCGAATTTCGTATTTTGCGCCTGGGTATTTAGTAAAGTGCACGAGCAACCGAATGATCGAAAGAAGTCAATTAAAGGCTTTCTCTTATGAAACATTTCATAAGGAGTCTTCATTTTGTCTCTGATGCCATTTTGTTGGTCCATTTGATCGAATTGCGGTACAATTGATATATCCAATCGTTTAATATCAGAAACAATAGACAAACAACAAAGATGACGAAGAATAATAACAACCACAATGTATTCAAATATGAACAATAAGGATCCAATACAATCAAAAGAAACAAGTTCAAATATATTTTATCAAAGAAACAACTTACAATAGTCTCTTGCAACAATAATATTCGATTAGGGTTTCGAAAGGATACCTAGCAATGAGCAAGATCAAAACTATATATAAAAGTCATAGTTCGCAGACAGTTTCGCTTTCAGCAAAAATATGCTGCCAAAACTATAGTTTCGCCCGACAGAGACAACAATTTCACCGGGTAAATTAAACAGCTGACTATGAGTGAAACTGCAGTTTCGCTCATAGTTTCGCTGGGCAGCAAAACTACTCAAAATATACAACATTTAAAAGTAAACTAATATTAAACCTATTACAAAGGAATATAAACATAATCTAATCTAAAGTGAGTCCAATCTATACATGATATTCAATACTCCCCCTAGGTTGGATGTCACTGGCTTCATTGGTCTTGATTTGTCTGATCGGCTCCAGTCTCTACCGCTGCCTCTGATGATTCTTTTGCAGTTCCTGTAGCATCTTCCTCGGGGGCTTTAGTCACAGATTCTCCTTGGTCAGCTTCAATCTCTCCCGCTGCCTCTGATATATCTTTATCAGCTCCTGCAGCATTAGCTCCCTCGGGACGAGCACTAGTTTGCTTAAGTTGTTTTGTTAAGTCCCGGACATCCATATTCAGATCATCTTATGCTATCACCTTCTCTACCAACTCATTTACCTCAGTTCTCACACCCCGCACCTTGTTTGCCACATTCATAAAACAACTGGCTATTTTTCTAGTCTCCTTCCCTGCTCCTACTGTGATGTGATTCTCATAAATTACCAGCAGGTCCTCATCATAGAAGGTGAACAACTCGATTGGATCAAACAATTTGTACTCAATCCCGTTCTTCACCATGATCATAGAACCGTTTCTCAAAATTTGTAGTCTTTGGGGGAGGGGATATCACAATCTAACACTGTTCACAGTTCTTGGGGGTTTCACCCTCAACATTATCTTCCCTTTACCTATCTCCCAGTCTTTATCATTCTTATACCTTCTACGTTCTGCCTTCATAAAGCCGAACGACTTAAAATTATCATTCAATCCGTTCTTGATCTCCTTCTCTAATAACATAGCTCTCTTACTGAGATCAGCATTCAGTAATGGCAGCACTGCCAACCTTCTCAAATCCCATTTTGGTGAGGTATTGAATGCCTTCCTCTTATGCATGTATGTAATATCTCCCCCTCTCCTCTTTATCATAAACATCTTGAGATCGGGGTTATACTTGCAACTAATAATTCTCTTATCAGCCTTTTTCTTGCTCAACCCTTTCATGTTTTGGAATAGGGGAGTTAACTCCTCAGCCTTTTTTTCTCTCACGAACCATTCCTTCTTTGCCATCTCAAACACGTCATTCTCATCATCTCCTTTCTTGACTACATAGGTTAATGGTCTTTCATCCATTTCATAATATTCAGGCTCAGAGTCATAATCTACTAACCGTTCATCATCCTCCTCCTCATCAACCAATACATTCTCAATATTCTTGTCAACACCTTTAGTATGTTCTGGGAACATTTCTTCTCCTCCAAAATCATCAATGTTCATTCCTACATCAACAAAACCAGCTTCAAACACCTGCTCCACATTCACATTCCCTCCTACCTCATCCTCTTCCCCACCCCCCCGCCTCTCTTCAAAGCCCACTGCCTCCTCAGTTGCAGCACCAGACGTGCCCTCTTCTACCTGAGAAGATGTACCCACATTTAGAAATGGGTAATGGGTATTTGGAGGTGTCAGTCAAATCATCTAACTCAGGTTGAGTTAGCTGATTGGGCAGGCCGACAACTATATTAAGTTCATTCACTTCAGTCAGCAGTCTTTTGATCAATCTTTCTTGATCCATCATCATTTTTGTCATACCTTCAATCATCTCATCCTTCCGTTTTTGCCTCAGTTTTTGGTTGGTAAGTTTGGTCTTGATTATGCTGAACTCATTAGCAAGAGATGAGTTGAGGTTTCTTATCACGTCCTAATCCAACCCTGCTCTTTCCTCCCTTCTCCAGGGCTAAGTAAAAGACTGGTGTCTGTGTTTAGTCATTCTCTCAGTTTCTCACTCATCTGCTTTCTTCTTCGACCTCTTTTCTTTCTCAACTCTAGCCTTAGATGTTGTCTTATGAATTTCCTCCTCAAAATCATAATCTTTCTCTTTCGCGTACCTTTTCCTTTTCTTAACAGTTCCAGTCTGTTTTTGCCTCATCTCTTCTCCTCTTTTCTCCTCGGACTCATTTACCCTCCTCATATAATTCCAATGTTCCAGAGGGTACATATTTTCCCAAAGATAAGTAATCTTCCCGCTGAAGTCATGTCTAATAGCACAGCAGTCTGCAAAAATACGGGTGTTCATCTGTACTAATCTTTTGATCTCTCCATGTATGGGAATGTTAGGAATGAGATCATCTATAATCATCTGAAGGAATCGAGGGTACAACAGCCACTTGTCCTTTTTCAGTGCCATTACATTCTCCGCCATACAATCAAAGATCAATCTTGCAATGTTGGCCGTCTACCCTCTGCAGCAAATCACCATGGCTTTAGCCCAGTCTAGGTTTAGCCCATCTGATCCACCTTTTCGGTGATCTAAGCGCATAATAAACATGTGGGCTATATATCTCCACTCCTTGGAGAGAAAGGACTTTTTGATTTCTTTTCTCGTGCCAAACGGAGGTCCCTCATATCCCATAGACCTAAAAGCATCAAACACCTCCTGATCGGATAGTATAACCTCCTCTCCAGTATCCTTATCGAGTCTCAACATCCTTGATATAACCTCAGTAGTAATGATCAGGTCGTTCTCCAGCACCCTAGCCACAATCCTCTAAGGATTGGCTCTCGTGTCATACTCTACGGTGCGCCAGAAATCTTTAATGTGCAAATCATATACTGTAAAGCAATGTGAGATCGCATAGGCTATTGTAGATCTCTGTAGCCAACAAATGCAGTCTCTAAAACTGGCTGCCTTAGGATGAGTGTCATCTAGCAGAGCTGTAATGTTATTCCTCTCATCAAATTTTAGATTAGCCATGGAATCTGAAAAATAGATTAAACGCATTAGTAAGGTATGTGAAAAACTAATATTAAAGAAAAATAATTAAAAAAAATAAAATGAATGAAATTCAATTTAATTTTGCTAGCCGAAATTATAGTTTCGCTGGTCGAAATATTAGTTTCGGTAAGCGAAAATGTAATTTCGCAACAATTATTAAGTAGTTTCGGCAAGACAGAGCAGTAGATTCGACAAGCCGAAACTATAGATTCGGCGCAACGAAACTGAGATTTGATCAGCGAAACTGTTAAGTTTGCTCGGACAGCATGACTGCACAGTTTCACTGAAAAACCATTTAACTTTCATTCAGTTTCGCCGGACTATCGATACTTTCGCAGTAAGAACTGCGAAGGTACCGAAGAGTCTCAATTGAATAAACTCACAATGAAGCCATTAAACCTAGATTAAACTACAGTCTTGAGTTTGAAACTCACTTACAAAGAGAAACAAGGGTCAATCGAGAATCACAATCACAAAATATCAGATTCGCAAAATAAGGACACTGGAGGGTTCTTTAGAACATAAAACTACGATAGAGCGAAAATGAGAAGATAATTTCACAAATTGAGTTATATATGACTTAGTTTCGCAGACAGCGAAACTATAGTTTCGCCCGTGTAAGCTCTGGTCAAAACTGACCTTGCAACGTGCGAAAGAGTCGGCGAAGCTATAATTTCACCCTGCGAAACTACCAACGAAAGTATAATTTCGCTGGAGACTTAAAAAATTATAAAATTTTTTCTTTTTAAAATAAAATAAAGAAAAATTATTTAGAAAATAATTAAAACAAAGTAAACAAAATAAAAGAAATCAAAAGAAATTTGCCCCACAAGACCTCACCACACTTCACGTATTTTTAAACAAAATTAAACAGTAGAAAAAGGATATGAACGAGAAGCTGAAAAGATCTTCTGGAGAGTCAAAGTTTGGCAGGATTGCTGATATACTTGTCCCTTTAAGTCCATGCCTTCTTCATTTCAACAAGTGCACTGCAGCTACTGTTATCATGTTTTGGTTCTTTTAAAGAAAACATTGAATGACCCAGTCCCCACAGACATTTGGCAAAGAAACTTATCCTGTCCTTATGATATATTGAACAAATGACACGCTCTGCTTGATTATTCCTCTCAGAAGCAACAAAGGTCCTTTTTCAAAAGAAGGAAAGCCCTTATAAACATCAAATGATGAGAGCTCCAGGTCTATACTTACGTATAACAGAGGAGTTGATCAATTGAGTGTTACAGATGAGAGCTTCAGGTCTATACTTACGTATAACAGAGAAGATCATTATATTATGCCGATAAGAGCTCCAGGTCAGCATTATCGTACAGTAGAGGAGATCTTCACTCCAGGTCAATGTTCACACATAGCAGAGGAGATAAGCACCAAAAATAATGTAACAAGGAGCTTCTTAGATGCGAAGATGAGTAAACATATAGCTTTTGAGATAGGGTAGAAGACGCAAAGATACTTTAGATAAGAATAACTCAAAACAGAGATATCACATTCTCAACCCTTTTTCAACAAGAACTTGAAACTTTGTGAAAGATGTCAAGGGGATTATCCGAGTCATCAAGGTTCTTGCTCTTATTAATTAAGCTGCAAGATTACTGTTTAATTCGCTTTCTGGCTGAACCTATCAAGCATATTCCACACAATACTATTAAACTCCTTTATATTATCGAGACTTCTCATTTTATTCTGCAAAAGAAAACAAGAAGAATATTTAATATATATTCTCCCCCGAAATTTATACGAATTAAGCAAGATGTAGAAATTTCTTTATTTAGATATGTATCACCGTCATGTATTATGTATTTTTTTATTATATTATTATTTTTTTTTATTTTTTATTATTATTTTTTATGTGAAAGAACATGAAGGACTATGGAGCGAGCAGAACGAAAAGGAAAGAAAGAAAATAAAAAAATAAATAAAAAACAATATGTACATCAAATATTTTTAAAGAAAATGGGTTTAAAATGATAGTAAACCTAACATAGAGATCAATCCATAAAAACGAGGTTTATCAAACGTTTTAGTGAAAAGATCTGCTTTTTGATTTTTAGTGTCAATGGGAATAATATCAATAAAACCCTTTTCTTGAGCATCACGAATTGCATGAATTCTTGTCTCAATATGCTTGGTACGAGAATGATGAATAGGATTCTAGGCAATGCTAATAGCTGCTTCATTGTCACAGAACAACGGTGTATGGAGAAAGTTGATCCTATAGTCAATCATTTGATGTTGTATCCAGAGCACTTAAGAGCAACAGCTTGAAGCAGTAATGTATTCTGCTTCCCCTGTAGAAAGCGAAATAGTGGTTTGTTTCTTGCTCTGCCATGATACCAGACAATTTCCTTTGTAATGACATCCTCCAGTAACCGACTTTCTGTTCAACCTGCAGTCATTAGAATCACTATTAGAATAAGCATGTAAGTCAAAATTCCCACCATAAGGATACCAAATCCCTAAACGAGAAAAGCCTTTAAGATAATGAAAGATTCGTTTTACATTCTTTTCGTGAGACTCTTTCGGGGCAGATTGGTATCGAGCATAATATCCTACAGCAAAGGTTATATCAGGAAGACTCGTAGTAAGATGCATAAGGGGACCAATTATTGATCTGTAAAGATGCGGATCAATAGATTTCTCGTTCTCGTTGGGAGTGAGGCAAGTTTAAGCAGTGAAAGGAGTGAGTTCAGGAGAATCATCATCCATCTTGAATTTCTTCAGAATGTCTTTAATATACTTTTCCTGATGAATGAGAATTCCCTCTGGCTTTTGTTCAACCTACAACCCGAGGAAAAAGCACATCTCCCCCATCATGCTCATTTCAAAGCGACCACGCATGACTTCCTCAAACTCCCGACATAACTTCGGATTGGTGGAGCCAAAAATAATATCATCGACATAGATTTGTACAATCAACATCTCACCATCCACTTCCTTCTTGAATAATGTCATATCGATAGTGCCACGAGAAAAAACATTGCTTAAGAGATACTGTGTTAAAGTCTCGTACCAGATTCGAGGTGCCTGATGAAGACCATAAAGGGACTTATCAAGCTTGTAGACTTTGTTAGGAAAGTCGGGATCCTTAAAACCTCGTGGTTGACACACGTATATCTCTTAGTCAATGTCTCCATAAAGAAATGCACATTTGACATCCATCTGATAGACTTTGAACTGCTTGTGAGCGGCATGAGCCAGAAAGATTCTGATAGCTTCAAGACGGGCTACGGGAGCAAAAACTTCCGTGTAGTCTATCCCTTCTTCTTGAGCAAAGCCCTGAACCACCAATCTGGACTTATTTCTTATCACAATGCCACGGTCATAGTTTGTTCTTGAACACCCATTTCGTCCCAATTGGGCATTTGTTTGGTGGAAGATCAACCAGGGTCCACACCTTGAGCTTCCTAAACTGTTGCAGCTCCAATTGCATCAATTCAACCCAACAAGGATCCTGAAGAGCTGCATGAACATTTTTTGGTACGATTTGGGATATAAAACAAGAGAATAGGCAGACATTAATCAAACAAGATTGACTCCGCGTCCGAACTCCATCAGTGATAGATCCAATAATGTTATCATGGGGGTGATCTTTCAAAGTTTTGAAATCAGTGGTTACGGGAAGGGGATTTGAAGAAGGTTGGCTAATAGGTTGAGGATGGGAAGATAAAGGTAAGGAAGATGGCAAAGTGGAATCAATTGGTGAAGTGGAAGGGATTAGCTGAGATGAGGTAGATGTAGGTGATAAGGGAAGAGATGCAGAGACAGGTGGGGTTTTGAATGTCAAAAGATGA
Organism: Flaveria brownii; assembly: GCA_018326445.1. Classification (NCBI taxonomy): domain Eukaryota; kingdom Viridiplantae; phylum Streptophyta; class Magnoliopsida; order Asterales; family Asteraceae; genus Flaveria; species Flaveria brownii. Next base: position 7,942 of record BJCN01343629.1, read on the forward strand.
TGAGGATGATGCAATGTCAACTAATGTAGCATCATATGTTGATGTATTGGGAGGGACATGATGAATGACAGGTAATGGAGCTGGAGGAATGATGTTTGTTTTGACATTGGAGATGGACGCATCATCATCGAAAACTGGAAGATTAAACGAATTGAACACTGTATTGGAGTCAAATAACCATGCAGGTTCTGATCGAGCATAAGAGGAATTATGTTCCTGCCAATCTACATAAAAGGACTCTTGCATAATATGGGTTCTCTTGTTATATACCCGATAAGCTTTCTAAGAGGATGAGTAACTGGCGAAGTAGCATTCATCAGACACAGCACCGAATTTCGTCTTTTGTGCCTGGGTATTCAGTAAAGTGCATGAGAAACCGAATGGTCGAAAGAAGTCAACCAAAGGCGTTCTCTTATGAAATAGTTCATAAGGAGTCTTCATTTTGTCTTTGACGATCAGCACCCTGCTCAGAACATTTGAATCACAATTCACCGCCTCTGCCCAAAACCTGATGGGTAAAGAGGATTCAATCAACATCGTACGAGCGGCCTCAATGAGGGTGAGATTCTTTCTTTCAGCAACACCATTCTGCTGAAGTGTTCTCGCAGCATTGAATTGTCTCAGAATTCCTTTACCAGCACAGAAAGAATCAAATATTTGATTCTTTAATTCGGTACCATTTTCACTTCTAATCACCATAACCTTCCTCTTGCATATCATCTCAATAGAAAGAATCAACTTTTGCAGCTCCTCAGCAGCCTCTCCTTTATGGGCAAGAAATCACACCCAGGAATATTTTGAAAAATCATCTATAACCATAAGACAAAAAGATTTTTAGCAATTGATTTAACACTGATTGGGCCAAACAAATCAGTATGTAACAACTTGAGGGGATTAGATATGCTATTTTCCATTTTTGGTTTATGTGGTTTCTTATGTTGTTTTCCCTTGGCACACGCCATGCATTTTTCAACCACTGAATAGTCCTTTAAAGGTAATCCCCTAACAAGATTGGTTTTAACTAATTTATTTATAGTTTTGAAATTAATGTGGCCCAATCTGTGATGCCATAGGAAAGACTTAGAAGTGGAAGCTTTGGACAAAAGACACGTGACGGTGGACGTTGACTCCCTTGAACCCATGTCAAGAAGATATGTGTCATTCTTTCTTGGAGCCCGCATTAACACCATCTCTTCTAGAATATCAATCTCTGATTTCAGAAAAAGACATTATGAGAGCCACTTAACAGATTAAAAGCAAGTTCAGGGACATAGTTGACTTTCTCTATAGTAAGAGAGCCGTTGGAAACCTCCCCTTGCCCAACCATTTTCCCTCCTTTCTTGTCGCCGAAAAACCTCCATTGATTATTCGATAATTGGTCAATAGATCTTTTAGCCCCGTCATGTGTCTAGAGCATCCACTATCAATATGCCATACACTGTTTACAACTTTAGTGGATGACTCCTGCAAAAATGTCAAAGAACAAATTAACTAGGTGAAATAGGAACCCAAGTTTGAACAACTTTGGGTTTTGGAGAGATTGGCTTCTTACAAAAGAAATTATTAACCAATTGAGTCAATCTATTCATAAATGAATTCCTATTAACATTTATATGATGTAGCTCAGGACAATGCCTAACTACATGATCATCTTTACCACACTTGAAGCAATGTGATTTTAATCTAGTTCTATTATGCTTCAAATCAAGAATCTTATCCACGAGTATTTCCTCGTCACGTTCAGATAATCTAGAATCATCATCACAATAAGTCTCATACATATCATTGGGCCTATTTTTATTTACAAAAGAATGATTATTTACAAAAGAAGATGAGTTTTCATCTGAAATATATGTGGTACTTGTACCACTTGTACTAGCCTCAGGTGATGACGTTATCCTTTCAAAAGAGATATTAGTTGGGGTAAAAGATGGGATAGGGTGTGAAAGAATTTTTCAAAACAATTATTTTTAATTTTCTTGTTACTCTTCACGGTGGAATCATTCACAATATTAACGCAATTAAAAGAGGTATCATCATTACAATCCACATCATTTAAAGAGGAAATAGAACTATCACTAGAACAAGATGAGACAGTGTCTGTTAAAGGTTGACTTGAAACAAAAACAAAATTTAAACTAGATTTATGATCTAAGACAGAATGCTAAGATTCAGGTGTACTAAGACTAGTGCATCCAAGCCCGCTAGTCGGTCCATAATCGTAGTCCTCACGAAAGTGCTTAGTATTCACACCTTCTAAACCTGCAGACATACTGTTAGTATCTATTGTGATCAAATCATTAGAAGGATGAGGAATAGGCATAGGTGAATAACAGTAAGTACTAGTAGGAGGATAAACCTTAGCATTTTCATAGCCTAAACCTATTTTAATCCTAGCCCCCCTTTGAGATTTGCATAAATCATCATGTTTCATCCCCGATATTGTCCATTTATCGAGCTTTGATTGATGTTTGCTTGTTTCAAATTCAGCAAGTGCAACCCTTTCAGTCAAAGTGTTAATCTCAACATTTCTTTCCAAAACGATTCTTTTTAAATGATCATTTTCTTTCAAAGCTTCATTTAATTTAACAAAATATCTAGACTCATTTATTTTAAGTTCTTCATTAATTCGTTTTAAATCTTTTTCATTGTTAATTAACAAACGATTAGCTTTGTATACCCCAGATAACCTAATTTTGCATGCTGAAGAACACATGTCCTGAATTACCTCATAAGGGAGTCCCATCAACACCTTTTCTGCTACTAAAGCTTTCTCACATTGGCACACCGAAGTACTCAACTTGTTTTCCTCAACAGTGGTAGCAACATCATCTTTTCCATTACTTTGCTCAGTGGGTTGACTTCCTTCCTTTTGCACCTTCTCAGCCTTACTTTCTTTCACAATCTCATCCTCCTCAGTTTCAGCAGCTTCACTTCTAAATTCCTTAAATGGATCAAATTCTTCCTCATTGTTCACCTTCTTCTTCTCTACCACAATCTCAGCTACCAATGCTTGGTTAATTTCTTCTCTCATCATTTTCACTTCTGCACTGCAGCCAAAATTAGAGATCAAGGTCGTATGTAAGACCCGGATATTTTAAAAAGTTGTAAAAAGAAGAATAAAAGTGGAAAATACAATTTAACCCAAGTTGAGGGTTTAACTATGTCAAAAGTACAAAATAATATATTATATTTTGTAAAAAAGGAGTATGGCTACCCATACACCTTGCACATCAACTTTTGCATTCGGTTTTAGAGACAACAAGAGCAGATTCGAGTTTTTGGAAGAAGAAGAACAAGAAGGATGAATTCAATGCAAGAATTCGAAGTTTTTAAGCGTTCTTGTTGGGTTTCAGTCTCGGGTTTGTGCTTATACATATTTGTATGTTCAGGTTGTGTGTTTTGGTGGGTTTTAGGTATTTCAACTCCTTTTTGCATCCGGGTTTGAAGAAGCCTTTTCCTGAAAGTTTTTAAAGGTGATTTCTAGAACCCCCTTTTTAACATGTTTTAATTGATTTTGGGGGCTGGAAATGCATGTAAGTATGTTTTCATAAAATGGGTTTATATACCCGTATGTGTGTGCGAGTGTGTGTGTGGGTGGGTGCAGATTTTGGGTGAATATGATGTTATGATTATGCTATGAATGTGTTTTGTGCTTAGATTGTAAGAACTAAGCTTAGAACATGTTAGATCTGAATTTGGGACTGAGATTGTGTTGATTAGGATGAGTTGGTTGCCCATGTGCCTAAATAGTGGCCCATGCGTGCAACGGTCAAAACTGCCTAAGTGTTCCTAGACGCCCAAAGTTCATGCGCCTAAATAATGCCCGCACGCCTAAGTTGCATGCGCCTAAGTCAGGCCCACGTGCCTGAATAGTTCCCATGCGCCCATAAGTCCCATGCGCCTAAGTATTAATGATTTAAGTGTAAGCTCAGGCGCCTACATAGTGGTAAAACGCCCAAACAGGGCTGAAACGCCAAAATAGTCCTCATACGCCCAAACACTTAGATTTATTTCTGAATTTTGAGGAAAAAACAGAATCTTAGGGTTTGACCCTAGTTTGACCTGTAAGCTGTTTTAGACTATTCTAAGTATGAATAAGTTGGGGTTTATGAATAGTAGATGCATGATAGTATGATTAATGTTTGACATGCCTATGTATATAAGTTGTTATCTTTTAATAGTTTTCAAAATGTATTTATATTGTAGTATAACATACGTTAAGTATTATGCTATTACTTTACGTAGTATGATGAACGAGTAAATGAATGTAAAGTATAACACAATGAGAAGAAAGATAATGGAGACACAAAATAAAACGTAACAAAACGGAGACACAAAATGAAACGTAACAAAAGAAAGAAAAGGTTTGGAAGAATGTTGATACATATGTACCTAGTTTAGGAGCTTAATGTAAATGTCTGTCATGTCTTACATATATGTAATGAATGAGTTGAATAAAATACAATATGTAATTGATGCTTATAATGTTTCATGTTTCATTGTTTATTGTGTAATAAAGTCTATTTACCTAACTATATAGGTTTGAGGTTATTGTGCATAGTTCATAGTCAATAATGATTGAGAAACTGTTCAAACTTAATCGTATGAAGTCTTCATGTGAATGGACCATGCTAATGGACCATACGCATGAATACTTCATGCTAATGGACCATATGCATGAATACTTCATGCTAATGGACCGGTCGCACGATTGAACCAGGAGACTGGATTAGTTGTACGACTGAAACATAAGATGGACTCAGTCGCACGACTGAACTTTCAGTCATGCGTATGATTCAATCGCATGATTCAGTCGCACGACTGAACCATGCTAATGGTTCAGTCGCACGAATGAAAACTCCAAACCTATAAATACCACTTAATTCGTGAAAAAATGGGACTTTTGACACATACTCATAACCTAGCCGTCCAGAGCGTTCGGAAACACTATTCCAAGTTCATAGTTCGCATCTGATCTTCATCTACTCATTCTTAATGTTTCTTTAATCATTGGATTGATCGGGATTGCATTGATAGAATCAATTAGAGCAATCTGTAACAAATGATAAGAACAATTCAAAGAAATACAAAACAAATGTAATCAAATCAAGCAAAATCATCAAATTCAGTATTCATTGATAGCAAAGACGATTACAAGAGTTAGAAAGCAGTTCATACACGAAAAAACTTAACAATCTATACTACGACTAAGCTATTTATACTAGAAAAAAAGGAACTAAATTTACAAGACTAGTCCCTATACTAGTATAAAATACAAAAACTAGACAATAAAAACTAAATGTTAATCTTCTAAGGGACCTAACAATACTCCCCCTAAGATTCACATTGTCTTCAGTCTTCAATTTATCTTCTTCCTTGCTTTTTCTTCTTATCCTTTGCCTTTATCTTCACTTTATCTTGAATCTTCTTTGTTGATCAGCATCAATCTTCAATCTTGCACATTTTTCCGATTTGAATGCTTTAATATTCATAATCACAGAAACACTATCAATAATCCGTGATTTGAGCTTGAAATGATTTTACTTGAAGAATGGGGGGTTTTGTTCGAAAGTTCGAGAGTTCGATCAGAGAGGTTTTATGAGGGTTTTTGAAATGAGAATGAATTGAATAACACAAGTGTGTTATTTATACTAAGTAAAAAAATTTAGACTTATGGGCACTGTACAAGCGTTTAAGCACTATTCAGACTCATTAGGTCTGAAAATTTTCTAAGTGTTGGACATATGAGCATTATTCAGTCTTATGAGGCCAGCCGTATTAGCACTGTTTGGACTTATGAGGTCAGCCGTATGAGAACTTATTAGTCGTATGAGTACTGTTCAGTAGCATGAGCACTGTTCAGTAGCATGAGTACTGTTCAGTAGTATAATGATGCTGAAATGTCCACTTCTCATACTTAGACTTATGAGCACTGTTCAGGCGTTTAAGCACTGTTCAGACTCATAACAACTGTTCATGCATTTTTACACTTGAATTTTCAAATCTTCCACCTGCACACTGTTTAAACACATTAGTAATATTTCA
>BJCN01343646.1:0-12283 GCA_018326445.1 Flaveria brownii
GTCGGGGGTCTCTTCGGAAGCAGTCTCTCTATCTCACTAGATAGAGGAAAGACTCGCCGCCACCTACCCCTCCCAGACCCTGCTCTTGAGTGGGAATTACTGGGTATGTTATGTTATGTTATGTTATGTTTTGTTGTTGTGACAAAGGTATATTTGGTGTTTGGTTTGTGGATGCCAGACTTGGATCGGGTGGACATGGGATGATTATTCTGGGTATGGGATGTTTGTGTTGTGGCGGATGGGTCAGGGGGGGTTGGGGCCGATGTTGAGGTGGTTTGAGGCAGGGGTGATTGGGCCGCAGGTGGTGATGGGTTGGTTGGGTCTGTTTGGGCCGTGGGTGTTGTGGGGTTAGTGGGATGGTTTTGGGCCGTGGGTGGTATTGGGTTAGTGGTATGTGATTGGGCCGATGGTGTGGATGTGGTATGTGGGGAAGGTTGAGTGATGTTAGGTGATTGGTGAGTGGTAAAGTGAGGGGCAAACTGGTCGTTCAAGAGGGGGGTGTTGTCCTCAAGAAATTGGTAAGTTGTTGATGGAAGGGGTGTTTTGTAGGGAAATGTGTTTTCATCAAAATCTACATGTCGAGACGTATAAATAGTATTTGTGGTTGGGTTATAGCAACGATATCCTCGGAAGTCGGGAGGGTAACCAAGAAAGACACATTGAACTGATCGAGGGGACAATTTATGAGGTTGAGTAGAAGACATGTTTGGGTAGCACGCGCACCCGAACACACGAAGGTGATCGTATGTAGGGTGACGAGCATAAAGAGCAAAGGCGGGTGTTTGATAATGAAGACGTTTGGAGGGTAGGATGTTATGAAGGTAAGTGGCGGTGTGAAGAGCTTCTACCCAAAAGGTTGGTGGAAGGTGAGCATGAAACAAGAGAGCACGAATAATGTCGTTTATCCGACGGAGCATTCGTTCAGATCGACCGTTTTGTTGTGACGTTTGGGGGCAGGAAAACTGAAACACAAGCCCATGTTGGGCGGCAAATGCTTTGAAATTTTTGTTATTGAATTCGCCACCAAGATCACATTGAAATGTTTTAATTGTTTTATTGAATTGAGTTTGAATGAGTTTGTGAAAATTTGCAAAAGTTGGGAAGGTTTCAGATTTATATTTGAGAGGGTATACCCAAACGTAATTTGTGTAATTATCCACTAAAACCATATAATATTTATAACCAGAAAAACTCGTTACAGGTGAAGTACATAAGTCGCAGTGGATAATATCAAATGGTTGAAAAGTAAAAGAAACCGAATTAACAAAAGGCAACCGTTTACTGTTAGACAACTTGCAAGAAGAACAAACAAAAAAACCAACATTTTTAGAACAATTTGAAATATGATAACGACTAAGATAATCTAGCACGTTCATTCCGGGATGCCCTAAACGATCGTGCCATGGGATAGATGTTGATGACAGCAATGAGACCGCATGAGCTGTAAGAGGGTAAAGATCACCGTTGCTATTGTGTCGGGAAATGAGGTGTCCATCCTTGAGGTCCTTCAAAGAAAAACCAAAAGGGTCAAATTCAATTTTTATTTGATTGTCAATAGTAAATTTACGAACCGACACTAGATTTTTGATGATATTGGGTGAGTGGACAAGGTTGTTAAGTTTGTAGGTGTTGTTTGGGAGGTGGATAAAACCGTTGCCGGACCCGTTAACTTGTAAACGTTGGCCATTACCAACAAATATAGGAGTTGTAGGAAATAAACAATGAGAAGATATGTTACCTTTATCCGCGGTGATGTGTTGAGATGCTCCTGTATCCATATACCACTGGGGGTCGGTTTGATTCAACTGCAGGTTTGCCATGGCAGTTCCAATATCACTAGGATTGAGAGCATCAGTACCAAACGGACCAAAACCTGGCGGAACAGCTTGATGGGCTTGGGCAGCGAGATGGGCCTGATGTTGATGAAACTGATGGGCCTGTGACGGGTAAGGGGTGGGTGGTGCAGGCCAGGGGTAATGTTGTTGTTGGGCTGAGCTAGAATGTGGGCCAGGATTGTAATTGTTATTTGGGTACCAAGTAGGGTACTGGCCAGAAGTGTAGCCTCGGCCTAAAGGCATTTGATGCCTGCCCCCACGTCCCGTTGTTCGACCACCGCGCTGTGACTGTCCACGACCACGAGCGGCTTTCGCCGGGTCATAATTACGTCCCCAATACCCGTTTGGGTATGGAGATCTTATGGGTTCATTGGTGTGATTTTGAGGAGGACGATCATTACCCGTTGTAGCCGATGAGTTGACCAATACGGAGTCACGATTGGAGCCCGGTCTAGCTGCTTGTCTTTGTTGTTCATCTTCAACCATATTTCGAGCTTCCTCCCATGTCGGTTTACTTTGGTTGATGATGGCGCCAATAGTATCATATTCCGCGGGTAGGCCGCGAACCATTTGGATCACAAGACGGGTCTCTGTTACAGGTTGATCTACATCGCCTAGTTGAGCAGCGAGGTCCTTCAAAGTTTGGCAATATTCATCGAACGAGGCACATGATGAGAGGGTGAGGTTTGTGAACTTGTTTTCGAGAGTTGCAGCCTGCGCGTGCTTATTATTGTTGAATATTACCTGGATGTGCAACCACGTTTCGTGAGCGGTGCGGTCTCTATCCGTTACACGTTTCAACAGGTCATCGGAGATCGTACTGTATATCCATTGGAGGACCAAAGCATCCAACTCGATCCATGCTTGGTATTTGGGGTCGGTTTCAGGTGGGGGGCGGGTGCCATCGAGGTGAGACATGACTTTGTAAGCTTTTGCATTGTTTTTGAAGATACGAACCCACGTTGCGTAGGTGACGTTCTTGCCATCTAGGGTGCGTGCCTTGCTGTTGATGTTTGTGACGGAGTATGCCGGATGAAGGGGTTCTTTTCTGGTATTTGGTTGTGAGGTTTCAGCGCCGGCCATGGTGAAGGTGGCGGCCAGAAAATTTTAGGGTTTGAGGCTTGCTCTGATAACCATGAAAGGATACGTCAAATATTCTTGATTGAGGAATTTGATTACAATGCATCGGAATATATAATAACTCTATTCCTATCAATATGGGATAAACATGGAAACCAAAATAAATATAAAATAACTTCTTCTAATAACACATACAAAATATTATCTATACAAACTCAAACAAAATAATATAAACACAACAATTTTTAAAATTATTGTAATTATTTTTTTAATAAAAGTAAATTATCTTTTGAATTATTTTAATATTAAAAGAAAAGTTCCAGGGTAGTTCAAGGTAGCATTTCCATCCTTTTGGGTGTTTCAGGGTAGTTCATGATACTTGTGATGTGACATTGCGTAATTGATGGATTCCAGGATAGTTTAGAGAAGTGCCCCTTCTCCCTTAGGATATTATTTAGACCAAAATTGGGATTTTATTTGATGTCTTCCCCCCTGCACTTTAATTTTTTTGAAATTTGTATATAACAGGTGCCTGTTAGGTTATCAATTTCTTTTTTCTTGTTTGTTTTGGGAAGTGAAGAACTATATATTTGTCAAAGGAAATTTTATTGACAGATTTTGTGATTAACAGGTTGCTATTAGCACCTTGAATGGAAAAAAATTGGGCTTATATTTTTCTGCATCCTGGTGTCCACCATGTCAAAGATTTACACCAAATCTAGTGGATATATATAATGAACTTGCTGTAAAAGGTGATTTCGAGATTGTATTCGTATCAGCTGATGAAGATGAAGAATCGTTTACTGGTTATTTCTCCAAAATGCCTTGGCTTGCTGTTCCATTCTCTGATTCCCAATCCCGAGAAGCTCTAGATAACTATTTTAAGGTCAATGGAATACCTCATCTTGTGTTCCTTGATGAAAATGGAAAACTTTTGAGTGATCGTGGGGTTGAGATCATTGGAGAATATGGATCTGAAGGGTACCCGTTTACTCCAGAACGCATCAAAGAAATTAAAGATCAGGAAGAAGAAGCCAGGAAGAATCAATCTTTGAGATCCATACTCGAGTCTCCATCTCGTGATTTTGTCATTAAAGCTAATGGCGATAAGGTGAGTCCATGAGTCTAATTTACCTTCCACCTCTACATTTTAAATTGTTCCATAATATATTATTAGCCAAACTTCATGGAACAGAAACAGACTTTACATTGTTTCCTTATTTTAGCATCCAACTTAAATTAGGCACATTATTCCTATGTTGATTTTAGCTACCGAGGTAAATTTCTTAATGATTGTAGCAAGGAATGACATATCAACCCGTAGTACGTCTTTGCTATTTTTGAAAATTGCGTGATATGACATGTTGTTTGCCATTGTAATATATCTGCATATGTTACGTGGCATCCCTTGCGATAATTATTATTTTTTAGATAGAATTTTTTAAAAAAGGATCAAATTTTCAAAATTGCAAATAAACTTTTTACTCACAGTAGATTTTTTTTAATGTGCCATGATGTGGCTGCTGGCATGGCATCAACCAGTTCCACATCATTAGTTTACAAGTAAAATCAGTTGAGATGAGGAAGATAGCTATTATCAAAAAAACTAATAAATTTATAAGTTGGTATATGTTTTTCTCCTAATTTGAAGTAAGGTTGCTAAATTCAGGAAAAACTGTGAAGTTTCTTTTTTAGTTTCATGTTTTTCGCCCTTTTATTATGTGACTGTGACACGCTTCTTTGCTTCTATGTAAGGTGCCTCTGACTGAACTTGAAGGGAAGACAGTTGGTCTATACTTTATACTGTCTACATTCAAGAGATCATCTGATTTCACTAGTACCCTTGTCAAGGTATACAACGAATTAAAAGCAAAAGATAGTAACTTTGAAGTAGTGATGATTCCCCTTGATGATGATGAAGAATCTTTCAAGAAAGAGCTTGATAGTGTCCCTTGGTTTTCACTTCCATTCAAAGACAAGAAATGTGAGAAACTAGTTCGGTATTTTGAGCTCTCTACACTCCCTACTGTAGTTATTATTGGTCCAGATGGGAAAACTCTCCATCCCAATGTTGCTGATGCCATTGAAGAACATGGTGTTAATGCGTACCCTTTCACACCTGATAAATTCGCTGAGCTTGAGCAGATAGAAAAAGCTAGACTGGAAGCACAAACTTTGGAATCAATCTTGGTTTCAGGAGATCTTGATTTTGTAGTTGGGAAAGATGGAGTTAAGGTGCGTTATCGTATACTTGAATATGCTTACTTAATGTTATACAATCTCTCATGAAAACTATGTATTATGTTTTTCTATTTCATCCCATTTTCCTTATTAATGGGAAATTTTGGGTTGTTTTTTTTTTTAATTTTAAAAAGGTCAAATCAGAAGATTTAACTTGAAGAGGAATGGGTTGAATGGGCGCAAAATAAAAACAGCTAAAAGAAGATGTTGAAACTCATCCTACATATACTTTTACGTGGTGTTTTGTTTTTTGCTTTTTAATCAGTTTTTGTTAATCAAGCTTATTGGAACTCCTTAAGGGTAAAACACTTTCTTTCATCCAAACACTCAAAAGTACTTAATTTGATTTAATAAAAATGCAATATGCAATTCAGTTTTAACTAACCAAAAATATCCTTGATTATTATATTAATGATATTGTTTTTGTAATCATAATTTGCACATTAATCATTAAGAGATTGTTGTGAAACCGGCCACGAAGGGTGGAGTGTCGACCCATCCTGAAAAAATGAATTGTTTTGACCCTTCCTACACTCCTACTTGTCTTGGCACCGCTAAATTCCAATTCATTGTAACTAATACCAAATCATTTTCATAGGTTCCCGTATCTGATTTGGTCGGTAAGCACATCCTCCTATACTTCTCTGCACACTGGTGTCCACCATGCCGTGCATTCACTCCAAAACTTGTTGAAACATACAAGGAAATCAAATCCAAACATGATGCATTTGACGTAATATTCATCTCAAGTGACAGAGACCAAGCTTCATACGATGAATACTATGCCACCATGCCATGGCTAGCACTTCCCTATAATGACAAAAGAAAGCAGTCACTGAGCCGTACCTTCAAAGTCAGTGGCATACCAATGCTGGTGGCTTTGGGCCCTACAGGGAAGACGATCACCACAGAGACTAGAGGGCTCATCATGCTTCATGGTGCTGATGCATTCCCATTCACAGATGAACGTATGGCTGAGATCGAAGCAAAGTTCGCTGACATGGCAAAAGGGTGGCCAGATAAAGTGAAGCATGATTTGCACCAAGAGCATGAGCTCGTTCTGACTCGTTCACAAGGGTTTATGTGTGATGGGTGTGATAAAGAGGGGACAATCTGGGCTTATAGCTGTGAGGAGTGCAACTTTGATCTTCATCCTGAGTGTGCTCTCGTGAAAGATAACGGGAAAGATAACGGGAAACCGAATGAAGGATGGGTGTGTGATGGGGATGTTTGTCATAAAGCTTCATAGATGACTTGTGTCATATAGTTATATAAGTTACTGGGTGTGAAGTTCAAATTTATACTTATGCGTGTGAGGTTTGTTGAAGCTTATGTGTGTAATGGTAATGGTTTGGCTTTTATGTAATTATTTTTACTTCTTTAGCTAGTAAAAATTCTGATTATTAAACGAAAACATATAAATCGTATGAAATCAATTAGGTGATCTACATTTAGCACAAATTGGTAGTCTAAAGTAAATCCAGCCAATTATTATTACCCGTTCAACATCACGTGATTTCTTGTCTTATTATGCTCGTGTCTTATCATGTTATCTGTAACCTGTTATATCAGCTCTAATTCAAATAGTTCAAACTACTTTAAAATCAAACAGAATTGTGAAATTGAATACTCCAGTTATATTCATATTTAAATAGTCCCAACAAAAAACACGATGATTTCTGTCAAAAACTTTTATTGGTGCTCGAGTTACTGTTACAATTTAGTTTTGATTGTTTAGAAATTACATATCTTATAAAATATAATGAGTATATTGTAACAACTTATAAGTTTTAATACTCGCTTCAACTATTATAAATTTACAATGCAACAATTTGATGGTGAAAAAGATAACATTATAGAACTCACACTTTGTAAGGTCGGTGATGTCACCCTCACATTTTCAATTACACCCTTTAACTTTATAAACTTGCAAACTTATCCTTGCACCTTTATAAACATTTTTTAACTTCACCCCTCAGTTTTATAAACCTCAAGTTTAACCGAAACACTTTAACTTAAGCTCTTAACTTTTTGATGTTTCAACTTGAACCACGTACTATATTTACATATACTTTTGGCCGACAAAACTTTAAGTTAAACCCTCAACTTTCATTCGTTAACTTTTATTTAAAAAGACTAATTTGTGTTTAGTTTTTGTTTTCTTGGTGTCATCGTATAAATTTTGTAAAAAAAACAAGGTTATGTTGAGAATAGGGTATTTTTGAAAATTGTAGGTTATACCAACTTAGTTTTCTACCTATGTTTCCATATTCAAAATATAGTTGTTGTAACTGTATACATTTCTTTTATTCAATTAACCACATTAACATCACCCCGTCGCATCACCCGCGCTTTATTTCTAGTTTAATACATTAAAAAAAACTTTGCCGAACAAAGTGTGACGTGTCACTAGCCCCGACATGCATCCTTCTAGTTCCGCCAATTAAGTACGAAAGTAACAAACACATAATTACTTAATTAGTTCTAAACACAATTCTAAGATATTTGCTTGTTTGGTTGGTACTTCTACAAGTTATAAAGAGTACAAAGATTTTTAAAGTGCTAAAGTTACATTTATATAACCCTGCAAAATATAATTTATTCCTACTACTTCAATCGGTACACTTTGTGGCATCTCATGTGATTGTTACTCTGCAGATAACAGTTGCTTTCTCATGATCACCTTTTTGAAACGGTCCTCCTGTGTTTGGTTTTAACTTTTTAATAAATAAAATGGTTTAACTATTTTAATATTTAATATGTCAAACACAAATGTTATATTTAAAAGACATGGAGATTTATAAGTAATAACTACTAACAAGATGTACTTTAGACACATGGTAAGTTTTCATCTCCGATCAAACATACTCTAGGATTGGTGTTTGATTCACAAAAGTTAAACTAATAGTATACGTGAATACGTGATGAGCTACAAAGGTTGAATGAGAATGTCTTAAATTTGTTGAAGATATCATCTTTGAAGATTTAGTCGCATAGAGTTAACATAAATATTGGACAAGACTTAGCTTCTGTACAATTGTGTTTTATAATCATGCAAGTATTCATGTTGTAAAAATCGAATCTAGGCGGGGATTAATCGTTAATCCCCCTAGATTGATGCGATTTCCCCCTAATCGGTCAAAAAATTGGTAGTCGGTCAAAGTCGTTCCTAATCGGCTCGAATTCGATCCTTGGCGGCTCAAATTGGTCATAGGCAGCCCAAAATCAATCCTAGGCGGCCCAAACATCAATTGATTTTAAGTCCCATTAACCCTTTTAACTTCAAATTTAACCTAGCTTTAGGATTGTTCAAAAAAGCCGAAAACCAAAAATAATTGTAAACTAAATTGTATCTGTAACTGAAAATACTGAACCAAACTATGAACTTGGTTTTCCGTTCAGTTAATGATAACATAAAATTTGCTTATTTGGTTCGGTTATTCGAATAAACAAAATAATAAGCGGTTTAATTGGATAGTTGAACCGAATAAACCAAATAATTTGGTTTAATCGGTTGAATTCGGTTCGGTTTTACCTATTTCTAATTTGGTTAACAGTTAGGCCTAACAAAATTTCATAAATGAATAAATCAAACAAATCGTTAATCACACTGTTGACCCCCTAACCTAACTGTCATGAGTGAATGACTTGCGAGCCTTAATATTTAAGATTGGTTGCTTGAATTTTGAATTATTTTTAAGTATTATATGTGCATATCATATAAGTTTGAAAAATTTAAAATATAAATATTTCAATTTCATTAATCTTGATTAATCGTTAGTTGATACCCAATGTTTGACTAACACCTAACAATTCTACAACACGAAACTGATCAACCTAAAAATTGGATGAGCTTGAAATTTGAATATAAACTTGAACATGACACGATACTGTAAATCTTCATGAATATATAAACCCGACAACTACATGAGTTTTCCTTTAGTGAGATGGATATATTTAGCTATACAGTTAACAAAACAGTTAACTCATGAACCGTAAAACAAATCCATACGAAACATATTTAGCTATACATATTTACAAATTCAACAAATAACCAACTTAAACACGTTAACTAGCCCAATCCTACAAGTTTTATGATATTTACATGTCGTGGTGAAAGGGGATTCCATAAAAAGAATTATTTAGTGTTCATAAAAACCAGAGTACTTATGGTTAACTTTTTATTTTATTGTCAACAAAATAAATTAGGCTTTTTATTTCAAATCATTATTTATGTTTCAGTAAAGGCTTTTATTTAAGTAATAAGTTCTTAAAGTTATTTATTTCAAAGAGTAGCTCCCCTCATGGTTAGAGTTCTATAGCTATATTTTTTTAAGTTACAACCTTGCTCTGAAAAATATATTTATTTTAATCGGATTCATTTATTATCTTTTAATCGGGATCGCATCCCCAATTTCTTTTGGAGAAAACCACTACTAGAAAAATCTCTAACTCAACACAAAACATTTTTGTTATGAACAAGATTCGAACCAAAATCCCCTATAAAAAACAATTGATATACTATATTACTTGCATTGTTTTGAACTGAGAACCGTACTCCAATCCGGTATGGTTATATGTATAAAACCGTTTTGAACCGGTCGAATTGAAAACCAGACCAGTTGAGCCGCAACCGGTTTTTTATATATATTTTTTAAATGTTCAATAACTTTTACATATATTTATTAAAATAATTATAAAATAAATATAGTTCTTATATCCGACTAATAGACCAATAAAACGTTTGATTAACCGATCAATTCAATTCAAAAAACATTGATAAGTTGTAGCTCTAATTAAAATCAAAGTAACATTACACGTTAAAGAATATTTCAAAAAGTAACGAATATTTTTCATCAAACAAACTTCGTCGTCTTCGGTCAATGTTGTCCGTACCCCCAATCGTACATGTACAGTGAGCATCAGATTCCTCAATCGGTTAACTTTTGTTGCCGATTTAACTCATACCCAAATACCCATTTTCAGATTAACTTCATCGGAGCTCATTTGAATCGAAACTTACACTCCGATAATCTTGAACACGATGGCATTATCGAAGGCATTAGAGTGGCTAAGACCTCTTGTAGAGACCGTAGCATGGGACTATTGCATTATTTGGCAGTTTGGTGATGATCCTTCAAGGTATTATCATCAACATATGTGTAATTTCTGCTCTAAATGTGTTTAATCTTATGGGATTTGATGTTCTTGCAGGTACATTGAGTGGGCTGGCTGTTGTTGCAATGGTAGACCAAGTGTTTGTAGAAATGTCAAAGAGGAAACTGATGCAACGAAACACCTTGTTTCTTCAATATGCAGAGATACTTACGTTAAACACTCTGTGAATACAAATGCTTGTGTGAAATTAGCCAAGATTCCTTTTCATTTGCCTCTGTATTCTGGGTATTTGTTTATGTATCTATTTGTTGTCATTTGTTGTTTAATTGTTGTTTAATTGTTCAACAAAGTTGCTTTAATGTGTGAATTTGAAATGGGATCAGGATACATGGAGAAGTTGCAATGTCAGCTCAGCCATCTTGGAGTCATGTAAGAATGTAATTACTAATTAGTGTTTAGATGTAAAATGGTGAATTCATTTGGAACCAATGTTTTAACACTAATAACACATGTTTAACAGGATGCTATTGGAACACAGGTTTTGGTTCCTGTTAATGGTGGTATGATTGAGCTTTACATATCAAAACAAGTAATACCCGTGTGCCCGAATGTGTAAACAACAATCTGAAAGTGTTTTGACGGTAATCTAACGTTAAATGTTGAGTGTTTTAGGTCACAAGAGATGAAGGGATGATAGAGACTCTTATGGCACAGTTCAATATCTTTTCTCAACACTTTGAGCAGCTGAAAACTGAAGGATCGCCGAATAGTTCAAACCTGTGGAGTGAAAACTCATCACTTGTTACAGGTGGTTCAACTCATGTTTCACCAACTCAGTCCATTGATAAGCCTATGAGCTTGTTGGGCAATGCTGTTTCTGAGCAACCAAAAGAATACACAAAAATTATGAAGAAAACTGGGAAAGATCAATTCCAATCAAAGAATCTTGTGACCGAGAGGAACAGAAGAAATCGAATCAAAGATGGTCTTTTTGCTCTACGTGCTTTAGTCCCCAAGATTTCCAAGGTTTGTTATGGTATTTTCATGAATTTTTATTCATTTTCATTGCATAATTTGAAACCTTGATCAGATGGATAGAGCTTCCATAATTGGAGATGCAATCGATTACATAAAGGAGTTGCAAGCTAATGTTCAAGAGCTTCAAGAAGAGCTTAAAAGATTGGAAGTAGATGATTCCAAATCTCCGTTGGATGAAATAGAGGTATGCAAACCGAAAAAAGCATATGAACACTCACCTATAAAAGGACATGGTTTCGTTTCAGCAACAGACAGGAAAACCGAGGTTGATTCTTGTTTTTGAATCAATATTTGTGTTTATAGTTATAGCTAGATGTCGAATCTTTTTATTTGTTTGGTTTAAATGAAGGTTCAGGTGGAAGTACACCAAATTGGGGCTAAAGATTTCATGCTTAAACTAGTTTGTGGCAAAGAACGAGGGTGTTTCCAGAGTCTCCTCGAGACGGTCAATTCATTGGGGCTTCAAGTAGTTGATGTCAATGTCACTACTTGTTATGGCAAAGTCTTGAACATTCTCAAAGTAGAGGTATGATTGAGATGTGATGAGATTATCCCTTGCTGAATGACCAATTTCCTAACATATATGTAATTTTCTTGATAGCATACATGTTTGACAACTGGGTTTTGACATGTTTGTGAAGGCAAAAGGGAAAGACTTTGCAGCCAAGAGTTTGAAAGAATCGTTGGTAGATAGTTGGATGCCTCGTATTCTTGATGATAACCCCACGAGTCGCAAATGAGGTGGAACGTATATCTTGAAGACATGAATAGTTTATAACCAAACAGTCGAGTATATCTTGAAAACATGAATAGTTTATAGTTAGTTAACTCATTAGATGCTTACAATTTGGTAGTTACACACAGCATGTGTCTTGTTTAATCTAAAAGCTGCGTTTAACTTTTTAAATATTGTCCACACTACTTGACTTCATCTAAAAAAATGCTTATATCGTCCGGACTATATAAAACAT
>BJCN01343649.1:9971-22180 GCA_018326445.1 Flaveria brownii
AAAATCATTAAA
Organism: Flaveria brownii; assembly: GCA_018326445.1. NCBI lineage: Eukaryota > Viridiplantae > Streptophyta > Magnoliopsida > Asterales > Asteraceae > Flaveria > Flaveria brownii. Next base: position 9,984 of record BJCN01343649.1, read on the forward strand.
ATCTGTGTCATCGATCATCGACAACTGTTCTATTGCTTGATTAACATGGATCTACATCAAAATCATTTTGATTTGTAGATTTGTGTTATTGATTGATAATCAACATTTGTTCAACCAAATTTGAAGATATATCATCATCAAACATCCTTAATTCCATATCGTTTGAGATTTTATTGAGAGGATTGATTAATTTTACTTCAAAGTCTTAGTTAACTGATAATTAAGTGTTTGTCATTAATTAGCTCATTTACAAAGGAATTTCTGTTTTAGTTAACAATCTCCAATGTTAGAAAACAAAGCTGATTTCAAAACATGGAAACTCAGATTCAGGAATCATGTGAATTACAATGATTTTGATTTATGGGTGTCTATCTCTGAAGGTCCTTACATTCCATCAACGCTTGGACCTGATTACAAGGACAACAATCAACCTACAAGTCTGAAAGATTTGCCACCTGAAGATGCAAAGAAGGTCAAAGTTAACATTAAAGCCTATAGTGTGCTTACTATGACTTTACCTGAAGACCTCTTAATTAGGTGTGAAGCATACAAAACAGCATACTCCTTGTGGAATATTATTCACACTCTATGTTAAAGGAGTGATAAAATCAGAAGCATAAGGAAGGATACACTTCGTTCACAATATGAAACTTTCCATCATATTGCGGGTGAATATGTTACTCAACAACTTCAAAAGTTCATGCAATTGTCACTAAGATGAATATTCTGGAGTTGAAGTACATTAATGAGGAGTTGAATAAGAAGATGCTTCAGACTTTACTAGAAAGTTGGACTCAAACAGTATCCATGTTCAAGAACACCCTTAATCTTACCATTGGACTACATACATTGGTAGCTAAGGTGGAAGCACTTGAACTGGATGAGAAAACAAGAAACAAGAGTACAAAAGCACCCATGGCTCCATACCAGTTCAAAGATACTAAAGGTGTTAGAAGTGCTTTTATTTCAAATCATGATGATGGAAGCTCTTATGCTTTGAGTGATGATAAAGAAGAAGTTGGTTTTTATGCATCAAGGCCTTCTAAATCAAACTCTCAAAGCAAATCAACAAGGAAAGAGAGAGGAAAACATGATAAGGGAAAAAGTTCACATGCTACAACAACAAAGGGATCCTCCTCCAATAAAAACAATCATTAATATAAACCAATCACTGTGGTTCTAGATTCAGAAGAACAGAAGGCAGCTTTTGTAACATTCAGTTCAAGCTTTCAAGCTTACTTGGGTAGCACATTGACCCCTACACACATTGCCAACAAGATCTTGATGAATTACATCCAGATAAAGTAGAAGAGATGGATCTGCAATGGCAAATGGCCATGATTGCTTACAGAGCAAAATGTATCTGAGAAGAAACAAGGGATTGGCAGCTGCAGGAGAACAACCAAGATTGGTGTTGATAAGTCAAAAAGTAAGATGCTACAAATGCAATCTGTATGGTCACTTTTCAAAGGAATGCAATCAGCAATCCACAAATGACTTAAGACAAAATCAACAACATCAGTCTCAATAACATAATCAGCAAAATCAAAGAGCCTTCAAATAGCCTTAACTTACACACTCATCCCCACCAAGCCACAAGTTCATCAGCAGGTCTAAGCAAAACCACAAAAACAAGTTTGATTATTTTGTAAGATGGAACTTGGGATTGGAGCATGTATGAGATGGAGGTTTTGGAAGAAAATCAAGCATTGATGGCTAACATGGAGAATAAAGTCCCACCTATGGCTAGAGAGGTAAGGGATAGATTGTGTTCATCAAGTTGTGTTGAAGAGGTAGAAATATGTAGAGTCTATGCTTAACAACTAGCTAACAAAGTAAAAGAAACAATGGTTTTGAATGAATCTCATGTAAGAGAGCATAAATTATATCAGATCAAAATCATCTCTTTACAAAAGGATTTAGATAAACTTGTTTCTGAAAGCTACAATTTAACAGCCCAAGTTGAGCATTTGACCACCTTTTTAACAAAATCAATGTTTAATCATGCATCAACTGAAGTGAAACTTTAGAAGTTTCAATTATCATCTCAGTAATATGAGAAATTGTTAAATTGAATCAAAGAACAGGTATGGGTTGGGTTTTAATGTCGTTGCACCCCCACTGAATGATAACTATACCCCTTTACATGAGTCTATGACCAACAGTTGGTCAAACCATTTTGTACCAAGCAACAAAATTGAACCAAAATCTGAAATTAATCAATTGATAAATGGTGTTGATTTTCAGGTGAGTGAAACTATGTCTTCTAGATCAGAAGTTTTAAAACAAGATGAATCAGAATTTGACTTTGATGAGTGTGATGATTTGGATGAGTCTGATGAACATGATGAGCAAAAAGTTGCTGGTGCGGGTAAGGGAAAGAATGTTTCATTTGAACCCATCATGCCCAAAGTTCTTAAAGATATCAAATTACCTTATACCCCAAAGCAAAGAAACATGCTGGAGACCATCTACAAGAGGATAGCTCAGCTAAATGAAGGACTTCATGAACTCAACAAGCAACAAAAATCCCCCTCAACAAAAAAAAAACAGCTGAAGCTGAAGTCACTCTTGACTCTACGGAAGAGGCAAAAATCACTTCTGTAGAAAAGTCAAAGACTTCAGTAGAACTTCTATGGAAGAACAAGAAAAATGTTAAGCCCTCAACACAATCAATATCCATAGAAGATCTACGGAAGAAGAAGTCATCAGCTGAATCTAACACCATCAAGAAGAAAGCCTAGAAACAAAAAGTTTTGAATCGTAAGCAATAGAAAACATCTGCTGCTAAACAAGAACCCTTTGACATCATATCTGGGAGTGGTAAGGATTCATCAGTTGCTAAATTTGAAAAAGAGTTGAAGGTACAAAAGCAGACAAAGAAGAAGAAAGTGATTGCCTTTGAGAGTGCATGCATAATCACAACACTAGTGAATGCTACTTCAGCAGTTATTGCTCCATATGCAACATGAACAATCATATGACTTCTGATTGTTACTTCAACAAGCACCATGCTATTTGTAACAAGAATAATCATTCTACTCAAGAATGTTGTTTTAACAAAAAGAACAAAACAAAGAGTACAAAGAAGCATCAATCTGAGAAAATTGAATCAGACTCACAATCCAGTGATAGTCAGGAAGATTCAAAGCTCAAAAAGCAGAAACCAAAGCAAAAGATGCCAAAGGCAAAGAAGCAACCATCTGCTAGTGATAAATCAAAGACGAAGAAGTAGAAGCAACATTTTCAACTCAAAACACCTCACAAGAAGGTAGATTTGAAGGAGGAAACAACTACTGCTGATGAATCCTTCTTTGACCATTTTGAAAAGGGTACTCAAATACCATAATCAAAATCAAAAGATGGTGAAACCTTCTCCAATCAAGTATCATGATCAAGTTCAAAGCATAAGAAACTCAAAGAGAAGGTCAAAGAAGAAGTGATTATAGAACCACATCAAAATGCTTCAAGTCCTTCTTCAACAGAATCATCCTCACCACAAACAAAACATAATGAATCAATTGAGTCTAAAATCAAATTTGAAACATCTAGACTCATTCATAAGTGAGTAACAATTTTAGACACAAGTGTAAATCCCAAGTTCATTAAGGCTTGGGTTCCACATTCTAATTGATTTCATTTTGTGTGCAAGAACTTCCTTCGAGGACTGACAACAAGTGGTATGTTGACAGTGGGTGTTCTAGACATAAGACAGGAAACTGTTCTCTACTCCATGATTTCAAACATAAAAATGCTTTATATGTGACATTTACTGGGGATAAGAAGGGAGGTAAAATTTTTGGTGAAGGAACGATAACAAATTGTGTACTCAAGTTTGAAAAAGTAAATTATTGTGAAAATCTACAATACAATTTACTGAGTGTTTCACAAATTTGTGATCAAAATTATACCACTTTATTTGATAACACTTATTGTTACATTCTTAAGCTATGTTTTCAAGTTCTAGCAGATTGGATCCTTATTAAAGCATCAAGAAAAAGAAACACATATGTTTTGGATATGAACAACACCTCTATAAAAAGCAAAGAAACCTGTCTGATCTCTAAGTCTTCCGAAGATGAATCTCAACTGTGGCATAGAAGGATGGTTCATTCCAACATGAAGAACATGAATAAGATCGTCAAAAATGACTTAGTCTTTGGCCTACCAAAGAAAGAATTTTATTGTTCTAATAATTGTTCTTCATGTTATAAAGGAAAATAACATAGGGTGTCTCATAAATCCAAAACAAACAACACAAACATAACACCACTCAAAATGCTTCATATGGATCTTTATAGTCCAACTAATGTGATGAGCATTGACAAAAGGAAATATTGTTTGGTGATTGTTGATGATTTCACTAGATTCATATAGGTCTTATTCTTAAAACAGAAAAGTGAAACATCAGAAAAATTAATGGAGTTTATCACTAAGATCAAAAATCAACTTGATTTGAAAATCAAATTTTAAGAAGTGATAATGGGTCTGAATTTGTTAATCATGTTTTAGATTCCTTTTGCAGGAACAAAGGCATAGCATAACAATTCAGTGCACCAAGAATTCCATAACAAAATGGAGTTACTGAAAGAAGAAACAGAACTCTCATTGAAGCAACAAGAACAATGCTAGCTGATTCACATCTACTAATCACTTTTTGGGCTGAAGCAATGAACAAAAATGCAATGTTCAAAACAGGACATTAATTGTCAAAGAACATAATAAAACATAATATGAGCTTTTATTTAAAATAAAACCTCTTATAGGATATCTTAGAGCTTTTGGGTGTCATGTGTCTATTTTAAACACAAAATATCAATTAGCAAAGTTTTCTGAAAAATCCTATGATGGTTTCTTTATTGGCTATTCATTAACATCTAAATCATATATGGTTTACATTCCATATCAAAACATTATGGAGGAAACACCTAATTTATCCTTTGATGAATCCTTATTTCCAAAATCTATAAAAGGATCATCATGGCTGTTTGATATAGATGCATTAACAAATTCATTTAACACTAGTTATTTGAATGTTATAGGTTCTAGGGATACATACTATCCTTATGTACCTCCAAGTATGAATGAAGTGCCATTGACTGCTAATCCTCTAAGACCACAATCTCACACTTTAAGTGTTGCTGATCCTGGCCCTTCATTTCAAACAAGCAATGAACAGTCTGATATAAATGAAATTTCAACTTCCAAAGAAGTAAACAAAGCATTACCAGAAGATAACTCTGCATCGGTAGAAGTTTCTAATGCATTCGGAGGAATGAACAATTCATCCGCAAATGGTCCTACCTCAGTAGATATTCCATCTACTTCCAAATATGTTCCATTACTCAACTGTTCATTCATTAGGACATCCTTCAAAGCAATACAACATATCAGCAGATCCACAAACAACATCCGTAGATGTTCCTGTAACTCCTGCGAAAGTTATTCATACATTTGCTGAACCACAAACTCATGAAGATGGTTTACATTTAACTTCAGAAGATCAACATGATGAAGATTTTGACTATTTTGTTGATTCTCCATCTTAGCTGGATCCATCTCCCATAACAAATATAACCAACTTGGAATCATCCATTCCAGTTGTACCAATTCCAACATCAAGAATTCATAAGAATTATCAAATAGACAACATCGTTGGTGATCTTAATGAAAGAACCACAAGAAACCAAGGGGCATCTGCCAACATTTGTCTCTTCTCTTGTTTTCTTTCACAAGTGGTTCCTCCCAACATAACTGTTGTATTAAAAGACAATAACTGGATTGAAGCTATGCAAGAAGAACTTTAGCAATTCAGAAAGCAAAAAGTTTGGAATCTTGTTGATCTTCCTGTAGGCCAATATTCAATCGGCACAAGGTGGCTTTTAAAGAACAAACTAGATAACAGAGGTATCATTGTCAGAAACAAAGCAAGGCTGATAGCACAAGGCTATACTTAAGAAGAAGGGATAGACTATGATGAAGTCTTGCACTTTTGTAATGATTGAAGCAATTAGAGTCTTCCTAGCCTATGCTTCATATAAGAAGTTCACAGTTTACCAAATGGATATAAAATGTGCCTTCTTATATGGTAAAATCGATGAAGAATTCTATGTTGCCCAACCATCAGGCTTTGAAGATCCTGATTACCTAGACAGGGTATACAAGCTTGACAAAGCTTTATATAGTCTTCGTCAGGCACCAAAAAAGTGGCTTGACACATTATCTACTTTCCTGCTCAAGCATGCTTACAAAAGGGGAATAATTGATCAGACTTTTTTCCTCAAACATGCTCATCAAGACTTCTTGGTTGTCCAAATATATGTGGATGACATTATTTTTGGATCAACAAACAAAAGATTGTGTGAAGGTTTTGAAAGTTTGATGAAATCTGAATTTCAGATGAGTTCCATAGGAGAACTAGCATTCTCCTTGGTTTACAAGTTCATCAGAAACCAGATGGCATATTCATCAATCAGGAGAAGTATGTGCATCAAATCTTAAAGAAGTACAACCTTGCTGACACTTCTTCACGCAAAACACCAACTTCAACAATAGATAAGATTGTACCTGATCCTAAAGGGAAGCCAGTTGATCAAAGATTGTATAGATCAATGATAGGACCTTTAATGTACTTAACTGCCAGTATCCCTGATATAATATTTGTTGTGTGTGTTTGTGCTAGGTACCAATCAGACCCCAAAGAGTCATATCTGAATGTTGTTAAGAGGATCTTCAGATAGCTCAAAGGGAAGCCAGCTCTTGGACTTTGGTATCCCAAAGAAGGAGATTTTAACCTCTACTCATATTCTGACAGTGACTTTGGAGGGTGCAACCAATAATAGAGAGAACCAATCGATTACTATCAATCATCATATAACAACAAACCCTAGCAACCATAACAACAATACACACAATACATCATTAGAACAATAGCAATCAATCAATCATTATTTGTTCAATTGTAATCATTATTTAGTATTAATGGAAAACTTTTGAATCAAATTTGTTTGTTCATTTATCATGTTCATCTGGTTTACATTTCTCTGATTATTGTTCTTCAATTGATTCATATTACAATTGATATTTCATCATCAATGAATTAAACAACGAGTAGTAATAATTCCACAATCATTATTCGTACAATCTAACCTGATAATTCCTACTTCGATCCTTGGATTCACAGTGCTTTCTCTAGAAATTAATAATCTTAACAGTAAACTCTTATCTGTAAAATTAACTGTTGAAAAATTTAAGTTATTCTCAAATCTGATTGAAGATATAATCACCTCTCAAATGACTTAGAAAATTAATGGTGGAAAGAGCGGTTATGGATATACTTATTTACCATCATCTACTACCACATTAGATAAAGAGACCTATGGATTAGGTTTTCAACCAAAGTCAGAGTTAATAAATTCAGTCAATATTTCCTTGACTATTGACCTATCATAAAAACTGAAATTAAAATTAATCATGATAATTTTTTTACAGAGAGATGGAAGAAAGAAAAGTTGGTTGAAGATTGGGAAAAGTGATGATTAAATAGATTTGAAGGAAAATAAAAGTTGTAATGAAAAATCTTCATGTAATTCATCTTCAATCATTTATTAGATTTTAGATGTTTTTGTTTCTATAAATGATTGTCCAAAATTGTCTAACAAACAACTGAAATTAAAATCGAAAAGAGATTTTAAATAAAATGAAATGAAAAGAGGCACAACATCAACTTTTGACTTAAAATTGATTTTAAGAAGATTTGTTTCAAAAGACAACATTGATAAAGAAGATATATTTTTAAAGAAACAAATGCAAGTTTCTTTAAAGATAAGTCTCTTATTACTGCTAACTCTGTGAAACAAGATGTTTGTAGAACATGTATCAAGGACACTAGTAATATTCTAGTATCTTCAAATCAAAAGGTTATAGCAACAGTTAATGCCTTATCGGCCTTAGAAATGAATCAATCTGAAAGGAATATTACCTCAAATCTCTATGCATCATCTAGAACAACTCCTAATGAAAGGAAGAGAAGATACTGTTAAGGAATCTCTAGTCCAAAGAAATACTAAAGCCAGATTCTATGATAACTGTGAAAGTTATCACCAATAGTTTATAAGAATGATACGAGAGCAAAAAGTGTATTGTAATATGTGTTGTTATGTGTGTGGCAAGCAAATCATAAGGCTAGAAATTTCCATTATCAGCATCAATTGACAAGCAAATAAAGATTTCATAATTCAATTACAAATAATAGAAAACAATTCCTTTTAGATGCCAAATTCAAAAGGAATTCAACTCACTCAAATTCTTTTATTCAAAAAAGAAATGTCCAAATAAAAACAGATTTGCAAAAAGATAATACAAACAAGAAATCTTTACATGTTGATGACAACAATTCTCTGTCAATTCAAACCACTTTCAAGAAATTGGTTACAAAGCTGATCAAACCAATTCAAAGGTGAAAAAACTAAAACTACATAACCTGAGCCTGGTATTGTTAAAGATTATGTATTCAATGATAAAAAAATATATGATATTGAAGTTTGTATGATATTTATATGAAAATAATGTACTCAAGTCAACCATGACTTAGGTTCCTAAACTTGAGTAAATTCGTTCATATGTGGAAGAACAACCAAGAGCCAGCATTAACAGTGTTTGGCATGTTAACAGTGGTTGTTCAAGACACATGATAGGTAATATATCTATGTTAAACAGCATAACACCTTACAATGGATGATATGTTATTTTTGCTAGAGATAGAGGGAGTAAGATTACAAAGAAAGGTACAGTGACTAATGGTATTTTAAGCTTTGAAGATTTCAATTTTGTTAAAGAACTTAAACATAATTTGTTAAGTTTTTCTCAAATTTATGACAAAAAGTATTCAACACATTTCACTGATAAAAACTGTCTTATTTTAAAACCTGAATTTTTAATTCGTGATGAGTGGATTTTATTGAGAACACCGAGAGACAAAGACACATATTCACTTGACATGAATGGTTGACATTCATTTGTAACTGCATCTTGTTTGTTGTCTAAAGCCTCAAAAAGTGATTTAATGTTATGGCATCGTCGTCTTGGTCATGTAAATATTAAGAATATGAACAAGTTGATTAGAGGAAATCATTTTACGGGGTTACCATTGAAAGAATTTCAACTCATTGAATATTGTGTGTCATGTTTAAAAGGCAAACAACATAAACTTCCTCATAAACCAGTTGCTCATACCAAAATTGATGCTATTCTTCAACTATTACACATTCATTTATTCGGTCCAGTAAATGTCTTGAGTTTAGGACATTGAGCATATTATTTGGTTATTACTGATGATTTTTATAGATTTACTTATGTTTTATTTTTAGCAACAAAGGATAAGACTACTCATCTACTAATGAAATTCATGACCCTAGTGGAGAATCAGACTAATAAAACCGTAAAAGGATTTAATTGTGTTTTCTTTTTATCTTCGGAAGCCTTTGCTCAGTTGTACTCAAAATCTTCTAAGTGTAGTTTCGGTTGCACCAGCTTCATCTGATCCAACAAACTCCCCCTAGGCTGATACTACCAAAACTTCACTCTCTTCTTGTTCTCAAAACTTTCAGCACCAAGGAGAGAAGATATTTTTTAGTTTGCTTATTCTTTCCAGAAGTAGTGCTGAGAAGCTTGTACCAGTCATTGGTAGATAGGAGATCCAATCTGTTATGGTGAATGACATGCACCCTTTATTGTGGCCCTCTGAAGAGAGTTAGTTGATGGGAATTATAGTCATATTCCCATTTAACTATAGACTCTGAAGTAGTGCCTTGAATCATTTGAAGGAATGACCTTCCTTCAATGGTGGCACATACTTCTTCATCCTTTCTCAGCTTCAACTCCTCTTCTTTTCTTGCATTCTTTGTTAACTCAGCAAGATGAAGACCGTCTAGATAATTTCTGATGTGAGCGGATGCATGGGAGTTTGAGGAATTGGAGAATGGCTTCTCTGCTGACTCAATAATGCTAAACCTGCTTGAGTGTAGCAGAGATGGTATGTCAAGTCTATTGACTTCACCATTCTATCTTTCTATAACAAAGTTATAAGAAGAGTCATTAAACCTCTACTGGACAATCTTCTTCCTAGGGGTGAGGGGTTTGTTTGGCAGTTTATCCCTTTCTTGGTATCAAGTAGAGTCACTAATCTTCTTCTCAGCTTCTTCTCTTCTTCTTTGAAGGAATCATAGCTTGTAGCCAAGAGTTAAAGAGCTTGGTCCAGTGTTCCTCTGGCAGACCAAGGAATGCATCTCTTGTAAGGGAACAGGAAGAGCCATTAATGTATTTTATTGTTATGGACTCTTCCTCACAAGAGATGTCACTCAGGGTGGTGCAGTTGATGAGCTTTCCTTTGATCTCCTTGAATTCTTCAAAGGTCAGAGGTTTAGATGGTTCAGAGGATGGCCTGGGTAATTGTTGGGTTTTGGGTTTTGTTTTGGGTTTTAGGATGAGTACTGGTAGTGGTTGTTGAGTGGCAGTGGATAATGGTGGGATTAGGGCTGATGGTATAGGTTTAAGGGTGTAAGGTTCAGTAGTGGGTTTGGTTTTAATGGGAAATAGAAGAGGTGTGGGATCAGATTTTGTTCATTGTGTTTTGAGTGTTGGCTTGAGTACCATCCTCTGTACACTCTGAGTTTTGTATACCTCTTTCCTTCTTCTTAAGCAAATGTAAGCTTTGATATCACTGATATTTCACTGTAGGGTCATCTCTAACATGGGTCCTACTTGCCTACCTGTGAAGCCATAGGCCCTGAGATAAGCTTTCATCCAGGCTTTGTCTCCTACCTTCTTGCAGCCCTAAGTCTGGCCTCCTCTTCCTTATTCTTCTTCTTCTTCTCTTTCACCTTCTCTCTTGCAGCCTTCTTCTTTTCCTTGTTAATCTGATCTTGTTCTTTGTTGAAAAAGAACAAGACCATCTCATTTTCATAAGGAGTCAGCTCTTCCTGAGAATAGCCTCTTGAGAATAAGAAGGCTATCCTCTACACCCTTTGCATGTGCTCATCTTCTTCCTTCTTTCTCCTCTTCTCTTCTTCTTCGGCCAACCTTGCTGCTTCCTCCTTCTCCTTTTGAAGCAGGGTTGCCTCTTCTAGATTTATAAGCTCATCAAATGGGAATAGGAGTATTTCCTCATTATTTACTCCTAGATTGATGAGCCTATCAATCACTTCCATCTCTTCGTTTATTGTTGATAGACTCTTGCGCTGCTGCTGCTATCTTGCTGCTTGCAGCCAGTAGCTTTCTAGTGGTAGTCTACCTTTTTTCTTTAGCTTATCCAACCTTTATTCTTCTAGAATTCTTCAGCAGTCATCTTCCTTTTTCCTTTTGGATCTGAGGAAGATTCGGCCTTTGGAGATTCTGGCTTGGATGATTTAGGTTGGGGAGAGTGAGGTTGAACTTGTGGTGTTGAAGAGAAAGGGATTTTGAGGAAGTCCTCATTGTTTACCTCAGAGGCTAGATCAAGAATGGCCTCTGTGATAAGCAGATCATTAGACAAAGATGATAATTCAATAATCCCTTTCGTATCTTGAACTTCTGCTTCGGAAGAGATTGAATATCACTACCTGTCCCAACTGATTCAGTTGCTAGGCCATGAGTCCTTATTTCCCATTCGAAGTCAATCTCAGGTTCAATATGGACCTTAGGTTGACCAACTTCTTTCTCAGTGGTAGGTGGTTCCCTCAACCTTTGAAGCTTTTTAGCTCCAAAGTGGGCTACTGCGACACGGGTGAGGGTTGTTCAAGTGAGGAGCTTATAAGAAACTTGGTTAAGTATCTATAAAGATCAATAAGCATCCTAGGATCCACTTGAATTGCAATGGGAGGTGGCTATAGGAAGATGGTTGTGGAGTGTTCTGTTGTAGGATAAGTTAAGGATAGAGTTGAGATGGCCAGGGTAAGATCCTCATATGTTTGTCTCCATACATTCTCCCTCTTTTTGGTAGCATTATCTTGAGCAGTAGATGAGCTAGAGGAAGAACTTAAAGTGACCTGAATTTGTATGTGCCTAATAGGCTTCTCAACCCGTGTCTTAGCTAGTTTGGCCTTGAGACTCTCAATCTCAAGTTGTTGAGTGGCAAACCTATTTTATATAGTCCTAACCAGAATTCAAGATTTGAGACTTTAGAGAGCAGATACTGAATGGTGAATTGCAAACTTCCCTCA
>BJCN01343650.1:5118-20434 GCA_018326445.1 Flaveria brownii
GAAGGATTGGTTGGAAATTATCTAATTACCTAAAAAATTTGCTTCATGTCTTATTTGTATTTATGATGATTTTTATATACGTTTTGAGTTTGTCCACATTTCGACGTATATTTTGTGTGTAGTTGTGCTAGATATAATTTATTTCATTCAACGGTATAAAATCGAATTACTCTACATTTCGACGTAAATTTAGTTAAAAATAAATCTGGTTGGTAATATATAATTTATCACTAATGCCTGTCGCCGCAACGCGCGACCGGTTAAATAAACTAGTGATACATGAAATATGCAAAGTTAGTGTTGTTAGGTTTTTCTTTTTAAAAGTAATTTATTTACTTATTGACTTTTTTAATAAGTTAATAAGTTTGTATGGAGCGACTTATTAACTTATTTTCTCACAACAATCATATTACCAAATATTATAATGACTTTTTAACTTTTCAAAAGTTAAAACGTTAAAAGTTAAAAAAACACTCCCAAACACACACTTAGAGAGTTAGGGTTTGGTTCGGTTTGGCTTAGTTTGTAAACAAGTTTGACAGAGCTGGTCGAGATCAGTTTGGTTTAGTAACGATGCGAGCCGAGATGACTCGCAAACCAAATCCGAGCGAGATTCAAGTCATATGTTATTTTAACATTCCTAAGTTTATTTTTGACAGATGGACAACGTATATTATTGAGTATACTGGTTAACATCACGGGTATAAGCTAAAACTTATATAATTATTATTTTTGCAAAGTAAACAACACGTATTATTTAATGGATCATATGTGCAATTAAAAATACTTATGTTTTGCTTGTAATTTTTCTTTTTCTATTTCGACAGCATAAAGGACTATTTATTTGCGGTTCAATCGGGTTAGCATCCTCGACTAAAACTAAAACTAGTAGCCTCGGTTACGGGATATGCTCGATCGAAAACGAATATGATTATTGGTTATGGTTAATCAGTTATATATCATCTAAGGGCGATTATAGCTCCGTTTTAGTTAAACCACAAGGTAACTTGTGTACCAATATTTTACTGGTCTCATGTTACACTTATTCCTTGTGTTTTAAAAGGCCAAGTAGTAATAACATGAGGAATGTTTCATTCTGGATAGAAAATTATATAAAACAACTAAGAATAAAAATACTTAAGATTCTATGAACACCGTAACAGTAATAAGAAAGCTTTAAAGAAAAAGGAAAATAGTAGTAATACAAAAGACGGAATTGGAACTAATCTTTTTGCTTCACTAACACACACTTCAAATACCCACTTTCTATCCCATAGTTCATTTGATGACAATCACTTTATTTTTCTACTTCCTCGCTATATAGAAAAGTAAAAGAAATAGACAACAAAGTTGGTTTATTCTTCATCAACAAAGGCGGAGGATAGCAGGTGTTTGGGCAGCTGTTTGGGCCCGCCGCCCCCACCTTTTTTCGTCAGTAGTATTAAATTTAAGTCCGGTAGTGTAAATTTTTATATAAATATCGAGCCCCTCACCCCGCGTAAATTTTTATATAAATACCTAGCAAATAATCAGAGAAAACACCAATATGTTTACTTGTATATGTCACACGAGGCATTAATGTGATAAATAATTAATTAAATTTCCAGTTAAAATAAGAAAAAAAAAATTCCGTTGATAAAATGGCATAGAATCTGAGGTTCATTAAAGTCGTTTCTAAAACTCATTTTTTGCTCTTGATCATGTGACTTTAAATCCACGCGCATTCACGATAATTTCATTTATGGCACGATATATCCGATACACGATAATTTCATAATGAATTTGCCAATTTGCCATAAATAAATTTTTTTATTCGATTACCTATATTATATTACTGGTTTAAACTTGTTTATTACAATAAAAATATTAAATTAATAGTTATTTATTAGTATTTAGGAGTTATAAAATAATTTTTGAGAAAAAATATAACTGAAATTACTTATAATTAACTACAATAACAATATTTTTTCAACCTTTTATATTTAAAAAACGTTTACTTTAAAATTTTGTTTTTTAACCTCCACTTTTTTTCAAAAATACTTGTTTTAATTTGTATTTAAAAAAACTAATATTTCATAACCTTTTGGTTTATGTTTTTTTAAATATATCAAACAATCTGTTTTATAATTTGAAAAATATATAAAGAATCATTAGCATTTAATGTGTTATTAAATAATTAACTTTTATTATAGTAACGACACGTGTACAAATCCTAAGTGGAGTCTGGTTGGATAATATTAAATGTGACATGTCACTTATAAACATTTTAATTTATTAGTATAGATGATGAATAAATTAATTTTTTTGTCAACTTTTAAAAGTTCAAAAGAGTAAAATTGTTTGTTTTTACCGTATTAATCTCATACCCACATGCCATTATGTTCTTTTTGAGTGTTTTTTTTTGGAACGGATAATTTCATCGGCTGGTCACTAACTCAACTGATCATCTCAACTACTCGAGTACGAAACTTTAAAAGCACTAAGCTAACACATCCTTTAATGGAAACTCATGCATCAATTCGTCTTAGTAAGTCTCAAACTTGAGACAAGCTATAAGAGGAAACCCAACTCAAGTAAGAAAGCTACATGGCCCAACTTAAAAGCCGTTTTTTTGTCAACCTCCTATATTTTAATAAAGTTTTGAGGTATCATGTCTCAATCACTTGCGCTAATGATCATTGGTTGAGTGACTTTTTTTCATCATTCTTTAAACTATAAGATTTAAACCCTCAATCTTATATAAAAAAAATATCTTGCGAAACAACTTGGTACCATTAAACCATAGCCCTTTGGTGTAAGTCATTGCATGATGGACTTCCAACCAAACCCATCCACTAATTTTAAATAGTTACATCATAAAAACACAATTTATTCTTTTTAATTTGAATTAAGATATTGTTATGGATTTTTATTTAAAAAGATATTCATCTATTGTGTTTCTCGCTCCATCTCACAATAGTCCATCTAGTTTTTATGTCTAAAGCCAACGAGACAAAACAATCACATGTTGTATAAATACATTTTTTTTTCTTAAACCGATACAACCCAAAGACATAAAGACACCACATATACATCTAAAAGTATTCTAAGAATATAAAGAAACAATAAGTGATTGCATGATTATAGGTAAATCAAGGTAAAGATTTAGTCATTCTGTTTCTTGAAGTCAAATCTTATTAGGTGGGATTTAGACATGCATGGTCCCGCAATATTTACCTATATTATTTTGGGACATTATGCTAGCACTTTGGTTGACTCTTGTATGTTTCACATTTTTAACAACGATTTTAAGGTTTTTGAACTAGTTTTAACAAGGTTTTACCTTAAGTTGTTTTTAAAGAGCTTTAACGTTCATCATTAGACTAATATGTACCAACAAAAATGGCTTTAACGTTTTACACTTTACTTTCAATAAATATCCATTTGTCTATAAGAACTAAACGACTAGATAAGCAAAATCAAGGAAAATCAAAGATTGATTCATCATTATTATGTTAGTTCGGCTTATTATTAAACTAAACATTTGATGTAGTTTCGTACTAGTTTTAAATTGGATATTGTAATTCAAATTGTTTGAATTAATATAACCAATTGGTTGGTTTAGTTAGATTGATAAGAAACTTTCTTCGGCTAGCACTTGAGTTAGTGGAACACTATAGTTACTACTATACTATTAGATACTTTAATGTAATTACATTCACTAACAACCAATTTGATTTTTGATATTGAAAACCTTTTTAGGGGCGAAACCTTAAACAATAAAGGTTTCATGGGGGGTTCAAGGCAGTAGCCCTGGAAGCAGGGTCCAAGGGGCGGTAGCCCCTGCCGGGGCTAAGGAGCAAAGCCCTTGATTCAAGGAAAAAATGCATGAAAAATTAGTTTTTTTTTTAATTTCACCTGTCAAACTCGAAAGTAAAAATTGTCATATTTGAAGACAAAAGTTGCATTTGGTACTTTTTCTGACATTTGAAAATTTTGATTTGAACATAATTTTAGTCGAACTTTCTTCTTCTTCATGCTCCGCATTGATTCACATTGATTTAGCATTTTCTCTTAAAGCTACCACTGGTTTGTCTGTGATTTTTTGTCCAAAATCGATAACTTGAATTTTGTATTCCTAAAGGATGCGTGAAATACATAAAAATAATAATTTAAATAAAATAAAATATAAAAAACGAATTATATATAGTGAAAACAAGTTATACATATATTGAAACATAAACATTAATCAACCCTAAATGGGAAAGAGGATAGGATAAGTTATAGACAACAATGACATGGCATGTGCATTTGATTTGACTTAGGAGGAACAAAAATTTAACGACAATAATACGATGGGGGCTATGCTCACAGCAAAGCAAGACATAAAAGCTAGTCAGAAATATTAAATGCAAATTATAAATCAATTTTGTATTTTCATTTTTTTAATTTCTTTTCCAAAAGAATAAGCACATACACTCACATAATACTATTTTTAGAGTTACATTAATGTTATCATGAGACTTAAATCATTAATTTTATGAAGAGTGTCATCGTAGTATACATGGCCGGTATTAAGAGTCCTCGAAAAATTTTGGGCCGTGGACGAATAGACAAAAAATGGGCTCATATAATATAAAGTCAGTAACCCGTATGTAAAAAGTCTATAATATGACAATAATTGTTTTACCAATGAACAAAAGTATTATAGCAAATATCTAATATACTTAAGCAGATCGCGAAACTCTTCTAGCATTTTTTTAAAATTAGTTTAGATTTGATAAATGGTAGTGGACTAAACTAATTAAATATTAATAAGCCCTAACTCTTGATAGGTCAAAATAATTAAATTGTTGTTGGGTTTGTTAGTTATTTTATTAATAGCCTATAGTTGTTGTTTTTGAAAAATGTATTTACATACATGTAAAATATAATTTTTTTTAAAAAATATTCGGGCCCTGAGGAGATCGAGCCCTTGATGGTCGATCATCCCCCGGGCCGCCCATGATAGTATATACATCCAGATATCATTATTGTGTTGCATGATGATTCTTTATAAAAAGGTGAAGTTCAAGTCTATGAGTAAATATGTAATGTAGAGTAGTAGTAAAGTTTATGTGTTTGTCGTTTAATAAAAATCATTTAATGTATATTCATTCTACCAATATTTTCAAAATATTTTGAATATAAATGAACTTTTTTTATTCGTGTTTTACTTAGAATTAAAATGCTACTTAATTCAAAATTTAATTTATATCTATAATTTAAAATGGTTGTTTTAAAACTTTCAACGCTACACATAAACATCTTTGCCGTTAAAAAAAAGACATAAACATCTTTGCCATTATTAGCAAGGAAGTTAAGGAGACAACATTACCCCATGACCATGAGAACTACACGTGAATTTGAATGACGATGATATTATGTCTTTTTCGTCAATGCTTTTGATAAAAGTTTTTTTTTCCTCCAAAAAGTACCTTAATTGAAGGTCGATTAGTTTTATTTTTTGTAATCTGAAATCAATTTCATATGTGAAATACCATTGTGCATCAAACTATTTTTTTCCCTAAGACTTAAGATAAATCCACATATAAACGACTTTATATTTTGCTTCACTTAAATAGGATATAGGGGAAAAAAAGCCCATTGATTAACAATGAAAATTGAAGATGAAAAATTATGTGAAACTATATCATTATAGTAAGTAATTATTAGTGGTAATCATTGTTAGTAAATCATTAATGATCAAACTTGGTCTAATACAGGCAAATGGTCACAATAGAAACCATCATTAATAGATGATAGGTACATGTGATTTCAAGCAGTTGTAATTTTGATGGAGTTGTTGATGGTTTTCTCACTCATGTAGCTATCAACGGTTATAAACGTCAATTGAAACGTTGTGATGGTTCACCAACTATATAAAAGAGATATCTAAGGGCATCTTGCTTGATCTCATATGCATTTTCTAGCATAGGTTTTCATAAAAAAACTACATATTCGTTCTTCTTTTATCTATGACTTATAAAATTAAATTTTCAATTAATACCATCAAAATATTTCAAAAGAGATATTATTGGTTTTCATAGCAAAACTACATCTTCGTTCTTGTTTTTTCTCTGACTTATGCGATTAAATTTTCAATTAACACCATCAAAATATTTCACAAGAGATATCAAGATCCTCCATTTCTCCAAACCATAATACCAATACCATAATACCAATACCATAATGCAAACATTAGACAACGGAGAAACCAATAGCAACTAAGGGTAACATAATCACTAATTTGTGTTGAAATGCTTTGGAAAACACAAAACTTGTGTTATAAGAAGAAAACACATAGATTTCACAAAGGGCATGTAAGATTATATACATCAAATCACAAAACGATCAAGTCCCTCCTCGAACCCTCCGCAATGTGAACACACCCGAATTACGATTCTTAATTTTCAACTAAATAATTAAAAGATATATATAACCTCTAATAGCAATAACGAAGAAGTTACAAAACTTATATTATAATTTTGAATCATAAAACCACAAAAACATGTATACTTTGCTTCACTTATCAAAGGTATGCATCTTTGGACTAATTATTTAAATTAAATCCAACTATAATAATACACATAAAAATAGAAAAACAAGAGTTTGTAGATGCAAATGTGTATCATAAAAAAATAAATCAACTACATCGTAAGCAGAAACTAAAGTCACAATTTGGTGCTACAAAAACCCCACATTTAATACCTTTTAAAAGAGTGGTGTTTTAGGTTCAAAACTTAGTCTGTTTCCCTCAAGCTTTCACTTGTGAGCCATAGTTTCTTTTGGACTATGAACACAACATCATCTCCATCTGATTCGGATGACGAATCTGCCATCGCCACGGTTTCCCAGTGTATCGCAGGTAAATACTTCTTCACAAAGTCGATAACAGGCTTTTTGTCCCGCACGATCAGGAAGCCCGTGGGCCTGAGAATACGATCAATCTCAATCAACAGATCCTCACCACTGCAGCCTTTCTTTTCGATTATGTCTGAGAACACGTTGCTAGCATGGAGAAGATCGTATGTACGTGGGTAGGTTGAGTATGCTTCACACCTGAAATTACAAGTAACGGGTCAAACCGGGTTCAGGGTGAAACAGGTCATTTTTAGTGTGGGTCCCGGTTGATGTAGACAAGTTGTGAAATAAAGTAAATGCATACCAGTTATGAATTGAGCCGATTAAGCCTCTATCATAAATAAGCTTCAATGTGTTGGGTCCATCCTCAGGGACAACATTCATCACCCAAACATCTTTGTTCGCCAATGCAGCTCCAAATGAACCCAAATTTGCCTTCATGTCCATCACATTTCTGATGGTATTTGTCGATATTTTTGGACTCAACAGATCCCAGTAATTCTCAACTCTCCTACTCCACAACTCCTATAAAAAGTAAAAAATATGCAAACTTTCGTAAATCGACCAACGTCTAAAATGAAATGGTGAGAGGAAACTGTATTTTTTATAGAAAATTATTTTACCGTGTCCTTTTCAAACATGTCCTTTGAATAGCCAAAGTCAGCAAGACGAGGAGGTGGAGACGTTAGCCTAGCTGGCCATGGAGCCAATCCACTTCCTTTACTGGCATGATCATCTGATGAAAAGAAAGAACAAAAAGCTTAACCATTTTGCACAAGTTTAAACTTATAACAAATTACCAACTGAATTAGATGACTTGCAAAATTTAAAGATTAGGGTGAATGGGAAAATTAGTAAAAAATAATTATCCACCTCTGTAAAAGCGGACACTAAATTTGGGACACATTAAACAGAAATGTTGATAATAGTTTTGGAACGGATGGAGTATCGCCTTTGGAGAAAATTGGTAAGAAGAAGATATTTGGTCATTATACGGTTACACGAAACATTTTCAACTTACTCAAGTTATGGCGCTGAATGTAAATAATATGATATGAAAAAACTTACGTTCAGAGTAAGGTGTGATGCAAGCTTCCATGTTTACACCATACACAGCATCTGGATCATCATCTGACCGACAAAGAGGTGGCTGGGTACCAGGAGCTCTCTCCATATAACAATCATTAGTCAAAGGTTTGACCCAAATGACAGTTTGATTCCTTTTTGCAGCTATTTTCCAGCACATGCGTTCAACAAGTGCACTCATTTCTTTCCATATTCTAAGATCCTCTTCATCTTGTGCATATGCTTCAGGAGAGGAGTAAGCAAAGTAGCCACCTGGTCTAAGCAACCTATCTAACTCAAGTAGAAGGATACCGTCCCTTTGAAGCCAATCAATTCTACAACGGGAACAATGAGCAAGTTCAAAAGATCTACTAGGGTAAGGTAGTCTTTTTGTTCCAAGAACACCAAGATATGCAGGAATGCCTCTTTCTAGAGCAAACTGGATTTGATTTTGATGCACATCGTTTGGTGCTAATGACATTGCAATGATGTCAGATGAAAGAAGATAACCACCAAAACTTGCAACACCACAACCAACATCAAGGACGGTTCGTAAATTTCCTTCATTATTCATGTTATCTTTTGAGAAGTTGAGCATCTGTTAATTATAGTTCATTAGTGTAGAGAATAGAATAAAGTACGGCTATTAGTTGCAACTAAAGGCGTGTTTGAAAATATTTACATTTGCAAGTGATTTGATGTACTTATCAGCTCCATAGTGGAAATGAGTTCCTCCACCTGGGAATATAATCTTTTCACCTTTCACAACCATCCAGTTTTGGTCTGACTTCTCATGTGCAAGGTGGGTATGTGGTATGTTTGCTTTCCATACTTCATCTCTGCTCTTTGGCCACTTGATGGGCACCTGCATTATAATATGAAACCATGAGCGAAAAAGGTATTATCAATTCAACTAAACTCCGAGACTTAGAAACAAATTATTATTACCTATTCGAATTTTTGATGTTGTTTGATTATAACAGGGGAAAGTTTAACCATTTACTTTATGGACGGATCAAATCAGGTTATAAGTTTATCTCTAATCGGCCCAACAGGTAAAATAAAATAAAACATAGCTCAAAAGAAAACAGGCCAAACTGGTTGCATGTGATAAACAGCTGAAAGTCACTCAGCTGCGTACTTTAAGTGTAAAACCT
This sequence comes from Flaveria brownii, assembly GCA_018326445.1. Classification (NCBI taxonomy): domain Eukaryota; kingdom Viridiplantae; phylum Streptophyta; class Magnoliopsida; order Asterales; family Asteraceae; genus Flaveria; species Flaveria brownii. Next base: position 14,223 of record BJCN01343650.1, read on the forward strand.
CATATTACGTTATCCAAAAAAATGTTAATATGGACAAGAATGTTTCAAGTCAACCCAACTCGTTTTGACCCGGTACCAAAAGTTAACCCCTTGCCCAATCAGCTCCACCCATCCATCTTGCCACCTCTAGTTGATTAAATACACACCTTGTACCCTGTTGGGGGAGGTATCAAGCAGTTGAAACGCCTTTCAGGCAGAGGGCAGTGTCTTTCATAGTGCTCCATCAAAGACAAATCCAACTTCAATCTCATCTGGTAGATAAGGTTGCGGTCTAGGCAAGGTATCAATTCAGAGTATCGATCATCACAAACCTTCAGCAAGAAAACAGCGAATTCCATTTTAAAATATAACCAAGACATGTGAATTTCTAATATTCTTTGACAAGTCAAAATCCTACTTCATGTGAATAACTTACAGGAAAGCTTTTTGGTACAATACCATCATCATCATCGAGACCAAATTTAAAATCATCTTGCTTGGTGCCAAGATCAGATTCTTCATCACCACCTAAGTAGGAAGATCCAAGCTTCCTTAGAGACCGGCTACCATACTCTAAAGCTGACTCACCTTGATTCTGAGAGCCGAAATATAAATACAGGAAAAGAAGGACAGCTGCCACAAGAACAAAAGTTGTGAGCAATCGCTTCTTCGGAGATCCATCTGTTCTTCCCCTCATACTGACGTTATGTTTAATACCCCACAATGTTAACCAGTTTGCACTTCAAATGCAACTTATAGATCACAAGAAAGATCTCATATTTTCTTCAATCGATGATAGATCCCGGTTGAACAATCAGGTGTTTTTCAAAACTATGCTCAGTTTTGTGGGTTCCCCAACTCCCTCAGAATCAAAGATGATAGACTGCTCCAGGTATGAGATACCAGAGTTGTTTTCCAACCAACCTGTTATACAAAAGGAAAAGCTAACAATATCATTAGCAGACTACTCTAGGAACGTTAGGATTAATCTCTGAATCTATTAAGGTTTATATAAAACTAAGAAAATATAACCAAAACAGGAAAATTATAAAACATCGTTCACTGAATCTCAGCTTCACTACGCAACAGTGCTACATCAAAAGACTCCAAATCAAGAGAAAACATTTTCCCTAAGTCATTAACGGAGTTTCTAAAAAATCAAAACCATGAAAGCAATAAAAAAAGGTTCACAACTGGCTTATTAAAGGCTGTTCATGAAAATTTCCTCGTTTATTCCAACAAAACTTTCAATGTTTCCTTACCAAACTGTCAACTGAGATCCAGTCGAAACTAACTTGAGTTATCAGATACTTGGTTTTAAAAATAGCGCCCGAGGCGTGCTTAAGGCATGAGGCTCTAGAGGCAATCAGGAAAACACCTCAGGGCATTGAGGCGGCACCTCATGCACATCTAGGACAAATTTGGCCAACATTGGTCAAGATTAGGGTCTGTAAAAGGATGATACGTAGAAATAACCAAAGGATGATGAGATTATGAATGATTTACATGGTAAAAAAAGCCAATATGTAAAAAAGTTTAGACAAATGCAACTTTTGGCTGTACATATGGCTTATTTTGTTGTACATAGAACAACGCATACGTGAGGCTCTCGCCTCATGCCTCACACAAGGATTTTTAGACTTAAACGCCTCGGAGCACCTAAAGCTTTTTAAAACCAAGATCAGATATAACCATTACACGCGATGAATAAGAATCATAACTTCCAGATCAAACAAAGAAAGAAACTAAATAACACCAACTCGTTTGTAGTTCAAAAACACCCCAGTTTCTCGAAATCACAAACACATAAAGGTAATCACGACATATTTTGTACTTCCTCCACATTATATGATGTTAAACACACAGCTAGCCACACATTCCAAGACACATTCACAACATGAACACCATACTCCATGCAGAAGTTAAGCTACACTCAATACCTCGATCCAGAGCTGCTACAATCACAGAGAGCGATAGAAACATTGCCGACACTAACTCAAATCACGATTTATAAAAAAAACATTAAGCAAATACAAATCCTTACGCTAGGTTTAATTAAAACACACGTCAAATCACACTATCCACACCACTGATTCCTAAAACAGCATCACACTCTGAATTGAAGAATTAAGCACCAAATCAAATCATACACAAAATCAAAACGAACAGATCCGATCTATAACATTAAACCGTCTAATAAACAATGAATTTCAAAGTCATAAACTTACAATTTCAAATCAGATCTAACAACTTAACGAATGATGACAGATGATTTGAACTCACCGTCACCGGAGAACAGATCGGAGCTCTGAATCTTCAATCGATTTGTGGAAATTGAGTGGAAATTTGTTTGCCTATAAACAGAATCATCATAATAATAATATTAATAATAATAATCGACTATAGGGTAGATCTGAGAGTTCTGTAGTAGCGTTCACACGCGGTGGTTTATATTTTATTATTTTTGTATACTTTTAGGCCCTTTATTTTCTCAAGTTGTTACATTTGTAGTCCCTATACTTTACTTTTTGCGCGAATAAGGTTCAATTTGTTATTTAAAAACATGGGTACGGTGTCGGTGGGTGAAATGGACTTCGTTTTCAGAGGCAAATCGCATCAACATCATCATTTCATGTGGCTAGAAAATAGAAACTAGAAACACACCAAGTTGGTAAATTTTCAAAAACATCCCTCAACTTTTTTGGTTTATAAATGTTTAAATGTCTGATAAATTAAGATCGGTATCAAGTTGATTAGCGTAAGTAAAAGTCGGTTATACAATTAGAAACCTGAAAACATGAATTTTATGTTCTGTAATGTATAATATAAAAGTTTGTTATTATAGTGCGTACTTAAAGAGATTATCTTACGATAATGTATATCATAATTGAAAGTCATTAACATGTAAACACAAGTGTTTTGTTGTTGTATTGTTTGGATCTGATCCAATGTTTCTTGTATTGTATGTCTATAAGATGTGACGTAAAGTGTGTTATAATGTTTAAGGAGCTACACGGTTTGCTAATACTATGAATGCTTAAACATAATGAAACTAAATAAAATGAAACATTATAGTTTTTATGCTTTACTATGAACATTATGATACGATTCATTATTCAATCGAGTCAAGTGACTTTGATTATTGTCCTTTGGGTGCCCATGTGGTAGCTTGCTTTTATTATTTATCTATTTCTTTTCTATTTTCTTTTTTTTCTTGTTTTGATTAATATGTATCTATACTAATAAATCACTAGTCATTGGTCTATCATGAGTCTGCTTTAGATAGAGTTGCATAAATTGCCTATTTTAAAAACCGGTTTGGTGAATCGGTTGTTGGTCAAAATTGGTTATTTCAAAAATCGATTTAGTAATTTACTGGTTTGAGAAGGTATAAAAACGTATATGTTGTAACTGGATCGATTTGGCTACTAACCAAATAAAAACTCATTTTTATTATCAGTAAAAAATAACCGTTTTCTAATCAGTGTAAGATGTCTAATGTGGAAAGCGGTAATGGGGTAGAAAGTAGAAACTGTCCATTACGGTCGATTAGAAATTTGTTTGTGTTAAAGCGGTTAATAACTGGTTTGGTTATCAGTTAGGTTAACCGGAATTTTTACCCACCTCTAGATCACTCGGGAATCGTCTCATTCTCATTGATTGCTCTTCTATACGGGCCTAAAGAACCCGAAGCCTAACAAAAAATCAATTGATTGACCCATTTGGGGAAAGAATATGCAACCAATGATCCCTTCATTTTATATAACGAACAGAAATAATTTAAAAGTACACGACGTGACTGAATTATTTAATTGATCATGCTCCTCCACGCAATTTACTTCTTGAAGTACAATCGTCCCTGTGATTTTGTGGTGCACTTTCACCTAACTTATATATCACAAGCATGTTAGCAAATAAAAGTCTCCACTAGATATCGTAATGGTTAAGTGATGTGTAATATAATTAAAAAATTGAGTGTTTAAATTCTACAGGGTATTGTAGTGCATTTGTTCAAATATATCTAAATACTAGATTAGATAACCATGTGTTACACGAATTTATAGTAAAATTATATAGTAGATTATGTATATATTGTTGGTTTCAGGTTCAAGATTACACACTCACAAACTATCTTTTCATTCATTGCTAAACACTAAATAGATTCACAAAACCCAAAAGTCCATGCGTACGTGACCACTATCTAGCTCATTATCTCCTAATTGTAAGCATTCATCACATGTTTTGACCCACTAACATATAACTAAACAATAAAATAAACATATGCTTAAATAAAACCTAGTGTTGACTCATACCCATTTGACCCGACTTTAACCCTATCAAGATTAATCCCAACATTCACCCCCTTAATCTTGATCTTGGTTCTTACTACTTGCTCGTTGATTGAACCACATAGGTTCGATTCTTGCTACTTGCTTTAAGAACTTATAGTTCTTATCTCTTGCTCTATCATTTCTTGCTATCTTCTTGCTTGATTGACTCGATTCATCTTGCTCTTGCTACTTGCTTGTCTCTTTCTTCCTATTTTCTTTGCTTTCATTCTCATAAATCTTCTCAAGAACACCCGATTTGAATTCCACTAGCAACGTCGAAACCGAATCCGAAATCACCAAATTGTTCTCCTACTTGCTGTCTTATTCGTGTAGTTGCTACCAATGTAATGAGGTGTGTTTTGGTCATCGTTTCGCCCCCGAAATTGAGCCCGAAACAGCTGTTGTTTTGTTCTTTCTTGAATTTTTTTTATTTGCTTGACTTTTTCCTTGTACTTCCATCGGTGACTTTAATTTTCAAATGCTAGCCAGGCTGCTTGCATTTAATTAATCCACCAGGATGCTAGGTTGCTTGCTTGTTTCATCGATGAACCCCAATTAAATTACCAACTAGCTTGCCTGCTTCTCTATTTATTCCACGATAACCGGCTATCAAGTTTGACCAAATTCTTTCTTTTATTTATCGTATTTCTTCTACCGACCTAACAATTGCATGCTTTCATTCAATTGATCCTCAATCGTTATGTGCCTGCGACTTCGATTTTCCCTTTCAATTCGGTAGCAGTCTCGTCTTCGCTCCTATTTGCCATCTAGAATCCTTCTTTCTTCAATCATTGCCGTCTCTAACCCTTCCTTCTTGCTTCTTTCAACTGGTTTTATTTACCGAGGTTCTACTTTGTTCTTGCTTGCATCTTGCTTCAACGATGCTTCAACTTGCTATTGATTCATCGGAATTCTCCAATCAATAACCCTTGTTGCTACGTTCTTTTTGCTCTCCTCATAGCCTACTTCCGGTGATAGTAGCCAAGGCTGTCGCCTTGCATCTGGTGATTTCTTTCTTCCGACTCTCAAACCATCGCTCGTTTTTAAACCTTGCGCTCTGATACCAATTGTTGGTTTCAGGTTCAAGATTACACACTCACAAACTATCTTTTCATTCATTGCTAAACACAAAATAGATTCACAAAACCCAAAGTCCATGCGTATGTGACCACTATCTAGCTCATTATCTCCTATTTTTCTGCATTCATCCCATGTGTTGACCCACTAACATATAACTAAACAATAAAATAAACATATGCTCAAATAAGGGAGAGGATATGCTACAAAGACTATATTTTCTAAAAAGGGTGAGAAGTAATTCTGACCATTGGATCAACTCATTAAAATAGATCAATGGTTCAAAAAAACGCGGTGGCAAAAATGTAAATAAGTGGAAAGCTGCTAACAGGCGGAGGGGCAAAAAAGTAATTTAACACAATGGTTGTTTGACACAATGGTTGTTTGACACAATGATTATTTGACATAATGGTTGTTTGACACAATAGTTGTTTGACACAATGGTTGTTTGAAACAATGGTAATTTAACACAATCGTAGTTTGACACAATGGTAGTTTGACACAATGGTAATTTAAAACAATAGTAATTTGATATGTTGGCATGTTATTATATTTTGCTATGTGTTGGCATGTTAAAATTTGTTGCTATATGTTGCTTTACATTACACAATTGTATTTTGGTAACTTGTTTTTATCGTCAAAATCAAACGTAAACAAAACTCTTCAAGCATGACACAATGAATCTTATGACACAATGAATCTTATGACACAATGAATCCTATTCTTGGAGGTGGAGCGACCATTTGAACTTTATTAGCCTTAGACTTGTAACTATTTAAATAATCAAGATAAAAACACAACTCGTCTTTGTTCGTAACCAATTGA
>BJCN01343660.1:11893-24618 GCA_018326445.1 Flaveria brownii
TGTGAAACTATGACACTATTACATTCTGTTGGTTGATGTTATGTTTGAATTATCTAAGAAACTATTGCTCTTGAGGCTAATAATGCAGGGTAACTGGATTTGAATTGCAATAGTATATTATGAAAAATTGAATTGCATGATATGAATGATTCACCCTATGTGATTAAAGAAAAAAAATCTATATACATTTGTGTCAGGTTATGTGCATTATACCATCATGTAATTAGTTAGCACGCCTAATAAGGGTAAAATTAACATAAATTAGATACTTGAAGCCAAAAACATATAAGATGCTAAATGAATTTATCTATGATGCTATCAGAATGCCGACCCGACAAGGAACTCTTATTGGAAGACGAGGAAGTACTAGAGGCCGACACACGGGAGCTAGACCCACTATGAACCAACCACCTACTCCACCTGGGACAACACGTGGAGAGAATGTTAACCAGGAAAATGATGAAAGAATTGCCAACCTAGTGGCACAGCAAATTACAAATGCCATCCCCACAATCATTTCCCAGATCAACGCTGACCGGGGAAATGCAACCGGAACTGGTGGGCCTGAGAATACTGAAGCCAACAATGAGGAAGCCGAAGCTATAAGGAATGGGTGCTCCTATGTTGGACTCAACAAAGTGCATTAAAAATTAATGCAAGAAAGTATGATGCTTTTCGTTATCAAACAATCAATGAAATGTGTTTTAACATACAAATCATACATTAGAAAGACATTAACATCATTAACATTCATAATAATCACTAACATATGTGTAAATTTCTCTTTTAGTTATTGTAGATAAAGAAATTTTGTTGTCACCCAATGCGGATGAAGAAGTCCAATGCGGATGAAGTCAACCAATGCGGATTAAGAAGTCCACAATGGATGAAGTCGCCCAATGCAGATGAAGAAATCCATAATAGATGAAGAAAGAATCCCATAGCGGATGAACAACTTCTTCGCAGCGGATGAACAACTTCACCACAGTGGATGAACAACTTCACCACAGCGGATGAACAAACAAGATCCACATCGGATGACTTATTGTCCACAGTGGATGACTTATTCCCACAGCGGATGACTTATAGATTAGGATTAATTTTTATGTAATTTCATTTACATAAGGGTAGATTAGTCATTGCATATAGCTTTTGTGTATAGGCTATAAATAGCACTCTACCCTAATCCTTTGTAAGCTTTTGAACAAATTATCAATCAAACAAGCATTTTATTCTCGTGCATTCTAACACACAACCAAACACACACAAACACACTCACACACACTAAAATCATACATATTAATTATGGGTTTCTGCACCATGGTTAGTGTTTGTTGATTTGTGAGAGATTTGCAAAGATCCTTGGTGAAATCAACCTCTTCATATTGAATATTGTTCTTTCAAAGTTCACGTTCAATATGTTTGCCTGGATTGATTTTCATCAGGTGGTATCAAAGCCTTGGCTCAATCAAACATTGATTTCAATCCTCTCAATCACCAAACATGATTTCAGTGGTTCATTAGCTTGAAAACACACATTCTACAATTTGTTCAAACATCAAAACTCATCTTCTTCTACTCATAACATTCATTGAATGCAAATAAACATGATTTTTGAATCTGTTTATGCATTTTGAAGAAGTGTTTTTGATTTTATAGATCGAGATTTCAAACAAACAAGTTTTCTGTGGATTATTTGATATAACAATACACGGGTATTGTTTATTGTTTTCCAAAACATCATCACACAGAAGGTTTTCGAGTTGAAAAACTCTTAAAAGTGTGAAAACCCTAATCGGGTTTTTAGGGTTTTTGACATTGTTCTAGTGTTTTTCTTCGAATCCACTGAATTTGTTGAATATTCTAAATTCATTAGAGTGTTCATTATCACGACAAACTAGTGACAATCTCACTAGAAACAGCTTTTGTTCAAAATTCAATCACCAGATTCAATATTTTGCATAATCATCAAACAAAAAAATTAGAAAAACCCTAGTGTTTTTGTACACACAATTCATAGGAATTGTGTTTTTGTTCTAAGACATTAATCAACAAAATTTTATCTCAGGCAAAAAGTTTTCAAAACAATCTTTTTGATCTAAAAACTTAACAAACAAGAGGCAAATTGTTGTTTTTAGGGTTTTTTGTAAAAAGATAATCTTGACTTTAGAAAAAGGACAAAAAACAACATCATTCCTTCTAAAATCCATCTTGTCAACCGTGACAAGAAAAAAACAAATCATAGGACATTAATTAAATAATTAATTAATTCCTTTATTTGGTAAACTATTAAAATTAATTAGTTTATCAATTTATCAAACAAATCCTAGAGACAAATTAGGATTAATTAAATTTTAACACCGGATTAAAATTTAAAACAATCAAGTTAACTTAATTTTAAGTTAAAAACAAAAAATATGTCTGACGAACTTTCAGGAACAAAACAGTGGTCTCAAACCACCAAGACTGAAAAACAAAACAGACTTCAAACAATGGAAGATAATGTTTTGTATCTGGATTATCTCTCAAGACCCAGATTTGTTGACCTCCATAATTGAAGGACCTTACATTCCAGTGAAACTAGGTCCAGACTACAACACATAAAAACCAGTAAGTTTGAAGAACGTAGCTGGTGATGAACTAAAGATGGTGAAAACAGACATGAAAGCATACATATTCTGGCAATGACATTGCCATTTGAAATCTTAAAACGGGTTGAGAATTTCAAAACAGCCAATGAACTGTGGAAAGTTCTTCACACAATGTGTGAAGGTAGTGATGAAATAAGAGAAATTAAGAAAGAAAAACTACGGACACAGTATGAAACTTTCCATCACGTTCAGGGAGAATCTATTCCCCAACAACTTCACAGATTTGTACAACTGGTAAATGAGATGATTGTTTATGGTCTCAAATACGAATCTATTGAAATAAACAACAAGATGTTGCATACATTGCCTGAGAGTTGGACTCAGTCAGTGTCACTCATAAAAGCAATATTAGATCTGGGACACTATCATTAGATTCTCTGGTGGCTAAGGTTGAGGCACTAGAGTTAGACGAAAAGTTTAGAAACAACAACACTATCAGACATGTAGAAGCCTACAAGTTCAAAGAACTACAAGATAAAGACAATGCTTTCTTAACAAGCACTGGTGAAGATGAAGATGAAGAATTCTTGGACACCAGTGAGACATCATTCTTCTCTGCACAAGATTCATCCAACAACAAACAAAAGTTTAAGAAGACTGGTGTTCATGCTTCTCATGAAACAACACATCAAAGCAAACATAAACAACATCATCATGCTTCATGCTCAAGCAAGCAACAACAGACAAAGCAGCAAAACATACATACGTTTGATAAGACTATTGATCCTCTCATTATCTTCATCAAAAGTGAAGAGCAGAAGGCAGCTTATGCAGCCTTTTCAACTAGCTTTGAAGCTTATTTGGGTGACAATCTCACACCATCTCAGATCATTCAACAAGATTTAGATGAACTTCCACCAGAAATGGTTGAATAAATTGATCTTCAGTGGTCCATGGCAATGATTGCCTGTAGGTCAAAAAGGTTTCTACAAAGAAACAGAGGGTTGAGCATGGACAAGAAAACCAAAATTGGTTTTGATAAAACCAAGGTTAGATGCTACAATTGTTAACTATATGGACATTTTTCAAGAGAATGCCAACAACCAAGAGTTGACAAAAACAACAATCAAACACAAGCATCGAGCAGCTTCCATTCAAATAGACAGATCCCACATCCAATCAGTATCCCTGCTGCACCAACCCCACCACAAATCACACAATACAGTCCAAATCAGCAATCCAAATCATCAGCCATGATCATTAAGAAGGATGGTGAATGTGACTGGAGCATGTATGAAGCTGAAATTCAATCTCCAGATCATGCCCTCATGGCAGACATTGAAGACAAAATTTCAGAAATCCTGAAAGAGGTAAAGGAAAACCTCTGCACACAAGCATGCATAGATGAAGTCAATAGATACAGAGAACATGCAGATAAACTTTCAAAGAAAGTAATTGAAACAAACATTTTAAATGAAAGTCTAAAATCAGAACAAAAACAATATGGCATCAAAATACTTTCATTACAAAATGATTTAGACAAATTAATGTCTGAAAAGCTAACACTTGCAGCTCAAGTTGAGCAACTCTCTGTATCATTGACTGAATCTAAAACATTACAGGTTGAAACTGAAGTGAAACTTTAGAAGTTCAAGCATGTAACAAGAAGTTTGAAGAACTTCTTGCACAACAAAGGGCTTTTAAAGACCCTTCAGGTTTAGGATATAACAAAGTAAATCCACCATACAATGATAACTATATTCCTTTACCTGATTCAATGACTAACAAACAAGGTGAGTCACTTGGCCCACATGACAGAACAGATGATTCAAAACCATCATCATCAACTTCATCAAAATCATCAATAACAGCAAAAACACATTTGATAAATTTGTTAAAAGTCAAGCTTCACCACAAATTAAACCTATAGATTTCTATGAAGGTGAAAATAATGAATATGAAAATGTAACAAGTGATGATGACATTGATCTTCTGGATGAGGAGTCAGATCAGCCAATTACTGTAACTCAAAAGGTTTCAAGTGTGGCTGATATTCCTAAACACACAAACAAAGGGAAAGGTAAAGTCCCTATGCAGCCAAAACAAACAACAGTCACTTTTGAAATTCCTTCCAAATCAAATTTGAAACCAAAAGTGTTGAATAAACAAACAAAAACAGCTTTGCCATATTGTGAGTGGTGTGATCAATACACCCATTCAACTAAAAAGTGCAGATATGGCAAATACTGTAACTAATGTAACATGAACAATCACAGTACTGAAACATGTCATTTTCATAATTGTTGTTCCATTTGTGAAAGGAACAATCACAGCACCACAGATTGTTTCTTCAATAAGAAGAACAAGAAGCAAAACAAATAAGCTCAGGGTGAAAAATCATCTTAGAAACAAACAGTTGCTCCTGAACAGAGCAAAGTAGGAGTACAAAGACCTACTCCTCATCAGAAAATTGTTTTAAATAATGACAAATCATTTTATGACAATTTTCAAAACTCATCTAGGAGACATAAGTCTCAAATCAGACAAAACCAAGACAATAACTCAAAAAAGAGAAGAGCTCAAAGCACTTCTCCTAACACAGCTAAGACCAACCGAAGGACATCTAGTGTATCTAGAGCTCCTAAACCAACAGACAATGTTGTCTTGGAAGAAATATGTGTTATTGGAAAAGAGGGAAAACCCAAGACCATCTTGGCTTGGGTTGCACCATCTAACTGATTTCTGTGTTTTCTCAGGGACATCAAAGAAGGCCTGATAACATATGGTATGTTGACAGTGGATGCTCCCGACATATGATAGGAAATTGTTCCCTCCTTCGGGATTTTAAGAGCAAACATGGAGGAAATTTAGCCTTTGGAGGTCTTAAGACAGGTGGAAAGATAACTGGTGAAGGAACAGTAACAAATGGTTTGATCAGCTTTGAAAATATCAACTACTGCTCCAACCTTCAGTTCAATCTTCTAAGTGTATCCCAAATATATGATAAGTGATATGCCACCTTATTTGACTCCAACAACTGCTACATCCTCAAGACAAGTTTTCAAATACCAGAAGATTGTATCCTTTTGAAAACTCCACATCATAACAACACCATACATTATTGATATGAACACTGTTTCTACAACCACTCCTGAAACATGTTTATTATTAAATGCATCAGAAGATGTTTCCCAATTATGGTACAGACGATTAAAACACTGTAATTACAACAGAATAATCAACTTGTAAAAGGTGACTTAGTAATAGGTTTACCACAAAATGAATTCTTCTGTACAGACCACTGCACTGCATGTCTGAAAGGCAAACAACATAGAGTGTCTCATAAGTCTAAATTGGTAAACTCTAACAGCATACCACTCAAATTGCTTCACATGGACCTTTTTGGCCCAACAAACATCCTAAGCATAGGAAAGAAGCAATATCATCTTGTTATAGTAGATGATTACTCTAGATTTTCTTGGGTTTTCTTTCTGCTACACAAGTCAGAAACACCAGACATACTAAAATCATTTATCACTAAGATTAGGAATCAATTAGATCTTAAATTTAAATGTTTAAGAAGTGATAATGGTACTGAATTCAAGAACGACTCTATTTCTTCTTTTTGTGTAGAAAAATGAATAAGTCATCAGTTTAGTGTAGCAAGAACTCCTTAGCAAAATGGAGTAGCTGAAAGGAGAAACATATATTGATAGAAGCAGCCAGATCAATGATTGCTGACTCTCTATTGCCCATATCTTTCTGGACTAAAGCAATTAACAATGCTTATTACATTTAAAACAAAACATTAATAATCAAAGAACATACAAAAACTCCATATGAATTAATGTTTAAAAGAAAACCTTTTATTGGATTTCCTAAAGCATTTGGATGTTCAGTTTCAATCTTAAACACCAGAGAACAATTATCCAAATTTGCTCCAAAAGCAGATGACAAATTCTTTGTTGGATACTTTGGAATCTCAAAAGCTTAAAGAGTATACAATCCAAGACTTAATATTGTGGAAGAAACAACTAATATTATTTTTAATGAACACCCTTTCATAAAGAAAGTCATTGAATCAGACTGGTTGTTTGACATTGATTTATTAACAAAATCATTTGACACATCTTACTTTGATGTTACAGGTACAAAAGAAGATATTGAATATCCTATGGTACCTCCTCAACCAACTATTGATGTTCCTCTAACTGCTGATCCTCCAAGGAGAACAACTACATCTCCTTCAAGCGCAACAGTTACACCTCCAATAGAACAAACCAACACATCCAATGAAACAAACACATCTACCCCATCTTTATCAACCCATCTGACGCTAAACCACCCAATCAACCGAAGTCACATCAACGAAACACAGTTGAAGAAGATGCTGATTATCATTCCTTACCAGACACACATCATGATGATGAAATCTTAGATTTCTTTCATGATTCCCCTTAAACATTCAATGAACCTATACAGCCAGATTGTCCCATAACCACAAATATCCTTGGCCATCGCACAACACCAGAACAAACATTCAACAACCTTGATTCAACAATCTCTGTTGATCAGATTGAAACAACATTAATACACAAAGATCACCCTTTAGAAAACATCATAGGTGACATTCATACCCGACTGACAAGAAGTTAATCAGACATCATAAATATTTGCTTGTATTCCTATTTCTTATCCCTAGATGTACCCAAAAACATCACAAAAGCACTTAAAGACAACAGTTGGATAGAAGCAATGCACGAGGAACTATAGCAATTCAAAAAGCAAGAGGTCTAGAAACTGGTTGATCTTCCTGAAGGTGAATATGCCATAGGCAAAAGATGGCTATTCAGAAACAAAACAGTTGACAAAGGGATTGTCATTAGAAACAAAGCAAGGCTTATTACCCAAGGATATACTCAAGAGGAAGGCATTGATTATGATGACATCTTCACTCCAGTAGCTAGACTTGAAGCCATCCGAGTGTTCCTTGCATATGCCTCATCTAAAAACTTCACTGTCTTTCAAATGGATGTAAAATGTGCATTCCTTTATGGAAAGATAGATGAAGAGGTATATGTTGCTCCACCACCAGGATTTGAAGATCCAGAATTCTCTCATAGAGTCTACAAGTTGGATAAGGCTCTATATTGTCTTCATCAAGCACCTAGGAAGTGGCATGAGACTTTATCAAAGTTTCTACTATACCCGAAGGAAAATAAACCAAACATTGTTCTTAAAGAAGAAAGGACAAAACTTGTTAGTGGTTTAAGTCTATGTGGATGACATCATCTTTGGATCCATAAACACACAACTTTGCAAAGAGTTTGAAGCTCTTATGCAATCAAAATTCTAGATGAGCTCAATGGGAGAACTCATATTCTTCCTTGGACTACAAGTTGATCAATCACAAGATGGGATTTTTATCAACAAAAAGAAGTATGTGCATCAGATTCTCAAGTAATATAACATGGTAGATTGCACATCAAGCAAAACACCATTTGCAACTGGGCTGAAGTTTGGCCCAGATCCAGAAGGAACATCAGTTGATCAGAAACTTTATAGATCAATGATAGCTTCTCTGATGTACCTTACAACAAGCATACCAAATATCATGTACGCAGTATGCATGTGTACTGGATATCAAGCAGATCCCAAAGAATCACACATAAATGTTGTAAAGAGAATTTTCAGATATCTAAAAGGCAAACCAACACTTGGTTTGAGGTATCCAAAAGATGGAGACTTCTCTTTATATGCCTACACAGACAGTGATTACGGGGGATGCAATAATAGCAGAAAATCAACCAGTGGTGGCTGTCAGTTTCTTGGATCAAGATTGATCTCCTGCAGTGCAAGAAACAAACAAATGTATCTTTGTGAACAGCTGAAGCAGAATACATAGTTGCTTCGGCATGCTGTTCTCAAGTTTTATGGATTCAAAACCAATGCTTGACTGTGGCTTTAATTTTCTTAAAACACCTATACACATTAACAATTCTGCAGCAATGTTTATAATAGACAATCCTGTTCAACATTCAAAAACCAAACACATAGAGATCAGATATCATTTTCTAAGAGATTGCTCAGAAAAGGGTTTGATCCAGTTGATCAAAGTTCATACAAACAATCAATTGGCTGATCTTTTTACAAAATCATTTGATTCAACTAGATTTAAATTTCTGGTTCAGTCACTTGGTATGATCAACTATGAAACAACAAATTAATGTTTTCAAACATTAAAATCAAACAGTCTTGATTTTGTCAAAGTCCAAAACAATTGTCCTACTTATATCTTTTTCAACAATAAGATAACATGCAAACAAATCATTTATAACATTGAATAACACATACACTTCATGAGAAATGATAGTACACTAGCATAGCTCTTCAATTGAGTCTTTTTTCCACTAATAAAAAATGATGATACCATGTTTGATATGTGGATAGGCTCAGCATGGGACACCTAACATCAGATACAATAGTGAAGAACTAAATTCTCATGATTGTGTGGTCAACAACACAACTTGGTTTATGGTAAGTATTGATTTCTTCAACATAGATAGCTTGAAATCTAACTTCAATACACCAAGTGAAACAGGTTATAAATTGCTCAATTTAAGTGCCTCCTCTGTTATGATAATCATAGACCTGGAGTACACCAAGACATTCTTTGTTGTGCTGCGCACAGACCTGAATGTTCTTAATCTTGATCCATAAAAGATTCCTAATAAGGAACACATCCTATAAGAATGATCAATTAATAAAGTCTTTATAACTTGCTTCCAACGTGAAGTGCAAAAGAATCCCAAAGTGGATCACTCAATAAACATCAATCAATAAAGTAATTGAGCATTTATCATCCTAAGTAGCTAGGTCTTAAGTATTGAAATTACTTTCTAGCATATGTTAAGGAGAATCATACATATCATACAATCAGATGTGGGGTACACATAACTCATGTCAATCAACCCATAACATGATAATCACTCACTGTTTAAACCAACCATTAATACCATGCTTGAGTTTAAGTGGATCAACATATCTACAATCAACATTGTACTTGTCTATGTATTAATACCATGCTTGAGTTTAAGTGGATCAACATATCTACAATCAACGTTGTACTTGTCTATGTCTATTCTTCAAAATCAAACAAACAACTTAGTGAAGCACTACATACTAGTATGATCCCATGGTATGTGCACATGATTCATGTGTTTTATGATTAAACATGCATTTTGAGTGAACAAAGGATAAAATTCTTGATACATCACAAGTAAATCACTCTTAAACAAACATTTGGACTTTGATAATTTCAAATTAAACATATATAAATTTTTGTCAAATTTTTAGGGGGAGAAATTGAACATAGAATTATCAAAGGCAGTAAAATTGTGCATTAACATACAGTTTATCATACATTTTAAAATTTGAAAAAAAAAATTAAACAAAGCCAAATTCAAGCCAACACTAACAAATAGCATGTTGACACATATATATTTATTTATGTTATTGCACAATATTGCTTTGGAGTGATATCAAATCATCCATACATTGAAGTGTTAAAATTCAATATTTTAACCTACATTTAAAGATTTTGAAAATATCCAAAATTAATTTGAAAATATAATTTTTCAAATAGATCAAAGAATCATAACATTCAAAAGTTTCTTAAAATTTTTGAAAATTTTCACAACTGTTCATACAGCGGATGAGAAAAAGGTTCATCCACTTTGAACAAAATAGCACTAAAAAATTCCTTCAAATCAAATATTTTGACAACTGTACATATAGCGGACAACCAAAACATTCATCTGCTGAACGTAAAGTACCAAAAAAAATTTCAAGTTATTTACAACACCTGAACAAAATTGTTCATCCGCTGTGAACATCATCCAAAATTAAACAAGTGTCCACAGCGCATGAACAAAATTGTTCATCCGTTGTGAACATCATTCAGTCACAAAGTACTCCACAGCGTATGAACAAAATTGTTCCTCCGCAGTAAGGAGATCAAACAAGTGTTTACAGCGTATGAACATTTGTTCATCCGCTATGAACATATCAAACAAAGCAGTTAAGTGTCTACAGTGCATGAGCAAAATTGTTAATCCGCTATGAAAACAGTCACTTAAAATGCACAGCGCATGAATAAAAGTGTTCATCCGCTGTGTGAATAGTGCATAAGTGTTATGCACAGCGCATGAAAAAAATTGTTCATCCGCTATGTGATCATTACATAAGTAAAATGCACAGCGCATGAACAAAATTGTTCATCCGCTTTGTGAACAGTACACACACAATAGGGTCGACAACGTATAGCCAAAATTGTACAACGGACACTGTGTCCACAGCGGACACTGTACTCACAGCGGATAACCAAAACGATTAAAATTTTTACGTAACAGACAAAACACTGTATACACAGCGGATGACATTTATCCACTGTATATATAACTCACACTTGTCTAATTTTTACATTTCACCAGTGAAAAGAGAGTGTGAAGTTTATCAGTCAAAATTTCAAAACAGTCAAAACCCTTTGATAAACCCTAATCACCCTGTTAGATTTACACAAATCAAACACCAAATTCTACTTGTTTAGTTATCGAAAAGGTATAACAATATGATCTCGATGCTTAATCAAACATAAACATTCTGAAATTTTATTCAGATTCAGGCATTGTTCGACTCATTTGAACAGTTGATGAACAATCAATAATGAACAATTTGATGTTATTTAAACAAATGAAACATGGAATATGTGAAATCAAGCATTAGTCGTTCATATTTAGGCTGTTAATTTGATGATTTAGGACTAAATGTTCATGCTGATCATGAACAGGCTTGATGTTCATGATAAAGAACAGACAAAATCACTATTTAATCTTTCAAAATGATCAAAATATGATTAACATGTGTTTTAGTTGATATTCATCTTTTAAAACATCAAAACAAACTTTCATTAACAAGAGGTTTTGTTCATAACATCACAAACAATCTTTTAATACATAAGCATTAGTGAATATAAATTAACTCTTTGACTTTTAAAAGTGTAACTTGATTTCAAAATTAACATGACAAAATAAATAATGTATGTCTATATGAACTTGTAAAAAATAAGAAAACATCATTCAATATGAGGAATCACTTTTGATGATCATTTCAAATAAAGAATTCAACAAGTAAAACACAAAACTGTTGACTTACAAAAGTCAAACTGATTTGATCATTAAAACATTCAAATCATTCATTTTCAAACACAAAACAAGTTCTAAACAGACATAGGTGGTTATTATTCAAACATACACATGAACACTTAATTATCAAATCATCATTACAAACAATTATGCACATTTATTACTCAATTACTAATATGTATCTACATTTGTACAAGTATGGCTAAGTTAGTGTTTGTAAGAGATCATAACATCTGTGCATTTCTTGACCCTGACTTTCCTAGGTCACAAAATTACAGAGACATGATTCAAACAATTAGACAAACCAGACTTACGCATGCTATGACCTTTAGACTAGACATATATTAAGATCACATTGTCCAATTTTAGACCAATGCACACCTTGGTGAGATTGATGATCAGTAAGTAGTTATATCTACTGTGCATAGTCAGGAAATCATCATCATTGAGAAAGTTATAAGAAGGTTGTTTCAATTAGGTGATGAAGATGCTCAAGGCCCAGTTAAATTTGATGAGCACTATGTGCCACATGAATTCAGGCCAATCGGCTATACAGGAACTATCTGTGACACACTGTAATTTCAGGTTAACACCATTCCGACAGTTGTCGTTATCATTGTTTGCATCGTTATCACCTAAAACGTTTACAAGCATCACCACCGTCATCGTTAAATATATTATGTTATATAATACTAACGTCAAGAATGACCCCATTTTCACGATACAAAATGGTGTTTGTAGAGGACTCGGATAAACGGGATTATTTAAGGAATCCTCTTAATTAATATAACTCGCCCATTTACGTCGTTATCAACCGAAACAAATTCGGGAACTCGGGGACTAAGTGCGAGGACCAGTATATAAACCCCTTACCAGCCCTAAGTTTCATTTCTACACCCTTTTCTTCATCTCCTTCTACACTTTCTTCTTC